>ML776647.1:1267896-1289308 GCA_009831015.1 Picea engelmannii | reverse complement strand
TGATCTTTCTTTCAGAAAGGTTCTCTATCAAGGCTTTGAATTCCTTGAACTTACTGAACACTTCATCTTTAGTCTTCAAGAAATATATCCAGGTTTTACGAGAGTAATCATCAATGAATGATACATAATATACATACCCGCTACTGGAGGATGATGGCATTGGGCCACACACATCTGAATGGATGAGTTCTAGGACTCCTTCTGTCTTGCTGTCCTGCTTCGGAAAAGGGTTCTTGATATTCTTCCCTTGTGCACATCCATTGCATATGCCTTTATGGTCACCTTTGAGTTCTGGTAAACCTGTGACCGCTTTGCATATGTATGGTAGCACCTTGTAGTTGATGTGTGCTAATCTTCTATGCCAAAGTTCACATGAGTTTTCAATGGCATGGTTCATAGCAGCCTCTGAGTGACCCTTTAATTTATACAAGCCATTTTTTTAATTACCAATGATGATTGCTTCATTTAAGGTTTCTCCCTTAGCCCACATAAAGGCAACTCTGAAGCCTTTCTTTTCTAAAGCTGAAATGGAGAGTAGGTTCTTCTTCAAGCCTGGTACATATAGTATGTCCTTCATTTTTAGTGAATTCAGTTTATGGTTTGATTCTCCCACTCCCTTGATGGGATATTGGTAATCATCTCCAAGTGTCACTTTTTGAGAAAACTTCTTCTCTGAGATACAAGAGAGAATATTTCTTTGTCTCATCATGTGCTTGGATGCACCATTATCAATGAGCCAAGTGTCCTCTTCGGGTGTTACAGATCCTGAGAGGGCTGAGATCAACACATGGTCTTTGATCTCCTCTCTCATCATCTTTGCGGGTGGCTCTTCATCTTCGACTACATGGGCATGGAGCCTCTTTTGTTTTCTCTTGTATTCTTCTCATTTGGCTAGACAAAACTTCGCAATGTGTCCCATCTTGTCACAATGACAGCATTGTACAGATGAGTAGTCTCTTTCCTTTCTTCTGAAATCTCCTTGGATTCTGTGCAAGTCCGTACGGACTGTATGGATTTTCGTTGCCCAGAAAATCGTGCCCAGCACCTTCCTCGATTTCTATGCCTGAAAAGCACTATACGGTAGCCTTGGAATGCGTGCCAATACTCTCAGAATAACTTGCTTCTGTCTCCCTCAAAAACTGTGCACATTAATGGCTGTACGACCTCTTCAAATCCGTACTGTACGACCTGTTCTTCCTTGTTGTTTGCTGCCTTGAAAACCGTGCCCTCTAGTTGCCTTGGAATGCGTGCCTCTTCAGTAAAAGCTGCCTCTTCTCAAAAGCTCGACCTCTCTCTTGCTCTCTCAACAAGAATGCATGAACAACCCATGAATGGGTGCGCCCTCTTGCCCTAATCGACCTCATGAGGGAAGGGATGAGTTTCTTAATCCAACGGTGGAGATTGGATTAGATGAGTGGCTGAGATTAGGTGTCTCTTCACTCACCCTCACTATAGTCATAAAGTCACCTTTTAATTTGCATCTCACAAATTAAATGACTAGGGCCCACATTAGGCACTTTCTCACCCCTTAGGCGCCTAGGGAAGAGAAACACTTGCCTTGGTACTTTATTTAATTAAAAATTAACACCCTTGTACACTAATGTCTTCTGGATCTTAAAGTCCGACAATCCTTGCACTATATCCTTCAAGAGTGGCAATGCTCCATAGTTTAGGTGACCAAGTCTCATGCCAAAGCTCTCCCTAACATGTCACAATGATGCACTGAAGCACTGTGTTTCATCGGATCCACAAGCAACCTATATAAGTTACATTCTTGCACACCTTTGGCCAAGACTCTATCATCCTTCTGGCTATGATCTATTATGATGACTTGATTGTCATCAAACTCAACCTTGCACTTAATATCTGTCATGGCTGAAATTGAAAGAAGATTCTTAGTTAAACTAGAAACATACAAATCATCTTTCAACTCAAAGTTGTCAAACTCGGTCTTGGTAAAGATTCTACTAATGCGGGGCTTGACAAAACTTGGTTCAAGACTTAGTGAAACTGGACAAATAGAAAAAAACTCAAAATACTTTAAGTTTTGTGCAATCTATGTTAGATTTTCTTTATTTACAGAGCATTAGAGTTACCAGTGTTATTTTACTTCATTACCATTAACTTATATATATCATGTACTGAGCAATAGCAGTATAAACAAGAGACAAAAGAACACGAGATTTATACTGGGAAAACCCAAAATGGGGGAAAAACCAAACAACTTTTCTTAGATAGATTCCGTTCACAAAGCAAGTCCAATCATGAACCAACATATAAACCCTATCACAAAGGCTAGCCATAAATGTTGAAAAATTGATGCATGTAGGTAAATTTAAAATTTTTACAGCAAATACATACCAATACATCATACCAACATACCAAAATTTACAGCATACCAACATACCAATACATCTGCATATATGAGGATCACTGAAAGTGAGACAATCATAGAGAGAACACAAGTATACCCTGGGAAACCCTCTTGGGGTAGAAAACCCAGCCAAAACTTCTCTTTAGATTCTTCAACAAAGTACAATACCAGTACAAGACTTTAGAGTAACTAACTAGGACTCAGAGGGATGAAACAATACCTCCGTTTCAACACTTACAAACTGCACAAATATCTGAACTACACTTACAATAACAACTTGACAAAATCACCAAAAGATAACTGACTTTCCTTCTTGTTGTAGCAGACTTATGGCAGCTTTAACACAATATTTGTAGCAGCCTTATATCAGCAAGGAACAACAAAAGACTTTAACAAGAATAGAGTGCTTGTATCAGCAATATACTTCAACAACTAGCAGCCATATACTAGCAGAAGATTCCAGTAGATATCAGTCATATACCAACAAAATACTTAAACAAATAGATGCCTTGCCTTAGCAAAAGACTCCAACAAAACAAAGGTATCCAAATGTTAAGTGAATACCCCTTTTTATAGGTTGGTTTGGCTGCCCTAAGCAACCCCCTATGAATGTATGACAATTGTATAACAACTATCATACTTGCCTTCCTTTGTCTCCCAAGAGCCACCTCCTAAAGCTCCCAAGAGCCACCTCCTAATGCTCCCAAAGGTCACTTCCTTTGTCTCTTCTAGAGAGTGCCCTAAATTGTTGTCTTAGGATTGTATGACAACTATATAACAACTGTCATACCACCAACCTGAGAAACCCCCCTAAGCTGGCCACTTCAACTGCCCTAAGCAACCCTCTTTAGCAGCCTCCCTAAGCTGGCCACTACAACCGCCCTAAGCAACCCTCTTAGAGGTGCTATGAGGTTGACACATGACACATGGTTGTCTTGGCATAAGGTTGACACTTGTCATGTGTTTGATGCTTGACATAAAGTTAACACTATATCAAAATTTTATTTACATGGTTAGTTACAATAGGGAAAATAGCTTCCAAAGCTATATAATTCAACAAGAAATACCACCCTCGCTGCAACAATAACACAATACCAAGGTAGCGCACCTTTTCCAAGGTTAGCGCACAAGAGAGAAATAACAAAAAGACCGAACAAGAAGAATCTCTATTACTTCAGCTGCTGCATCACCCTTCCTCAGACTTGCACCTTACTTCTGTGTAGATGAGAGAGTGTGAGTGAGTGTGTCCAAATGAGCTAAGGCGCCTCCTATTTATAGTCTTCCTGTCCTCTTTATTGGGCCGACTTCTCTTCTGGGAAGGTGTCACTTCTTTGTTCTTTATTCTTCTGGGCCGACTTCTCTTGTAGGGCATTTCCACATCTGTTCAATGGTTCTCTTGCTTCCATAATCTTCATCTCGTCTAAGAAAGGTCATCTAGGAGGGAAAGTACCTCCCACAACTACCAAAACATCAACACTCCCTCTTAGCTAGGGAGGTATCTTTTGCGATGTCTTCATGTAGTAGTCCACTGACTATTCTGCAATTAGCTGGTAGCACACAGCTACCACAATGCCATCGATAGCTCAAATCATCTGTCACAGTCTCTGCAATTAAGTAGCACACAACTACTCCCAATGTGAACTGGTAGTCTCCATGGCAATCAGCTAGTAGTGCACAACCACTACAATGCCATCCAGTAAAACATGATTGTGCCGATCCACAATAGTACGCAACTACTATCTAGTGGTACACAACCACTCTAGGTAGCACACAACTACTGTCCAGAGACACAATGTCTCTATCCTTCAATCAATTGGTAGCTACACAAGTTACCACCATGCAGTCCAACAATCTCTATGATTATGCAACAATCAATTAGTAGCACACAACTACTACCATGCCATCAACCATAATCATAGTCTGCAATCCCTATGACTATGCAACAATCAACTAGTAGCACACAACTACTACCATGCCATTAGCCATAGTCATAGTCTATAACTATGCAACAATGAACTAGTAGAACACAACTACTACCATTCCATCAGCCATAGTCATAGTCGATGTCTCTATAACTATGCAACAATCAACTAATAGCACACAACTACTACCATGCCATCAACCATAGTTATAGTCTCATCTAGTAGCACGAAGCTACTCCCATAGTCCTCACGACTATGCGTGTGATGTTTCTTCTCTCATCAGTTCCGACAGTGCGTTACCCCCTCAATGACCTCACATGACTGATCTAGGGAACCCTTGGCCAGAGGGGTTAGCCGATAGGAGGAGAAACAACACACCTCCCTCTCAACGAAGGTGGACATTCTACATCACGCCAAGCTTGTCTCTGAAGTACTCATACTTCACTCTAGATAAAGGCTTGGTGAGAATGTTTGCTATCTGCTCATCCATGGATATGTACTGGACCTCTATAGCTCCTCTCTACACCATGTCTCAGATGTAATGATATTTGATCTTTATGTGCTTTGACTTGTCATGAAAGATAGGGTTCTCTGAAAGCCTTACACAAGTTTGATTGTCACAATGTATCAAAGTTGGCTCCAACTTTAGATCAAATATCCCTGCAAGCAACATTCAAAGCCACACCACTTCATGACTTGCGACACTAGCTGCGATATACTCTACCTCTACTGTACTGAGTGCTACTGATGTCTTCTTCTTGCTCAACCATGAGATCATACTTGATCCCAGATTGAAGCAACATCCAGAAGTACTCTTTTGATCCACTGAACTCCTTGCCTAGTCAGAGTTTGTATATCCTTGCAGCTTCACATCTCCACCCGAGACATATCTCAATCCATATCCAATCGTACCACAAAGGTACCTCAACATATGTTTTGCTTCCATCCAATATACATGTCTAGGTTCAACCATGTATTGGCTGAAGGCATTCACTGCAAAACATATGTCCGGCCTGGTGTTAACTAGGTACATCAAGGATTCAATCAATTGTTTGTACATCGTGCGATCCACCAAATCTGAAGATGAATCACTCAAAAGCTTTAGATTTATCATCACGGGTGTGGCCATGGACTTGCAATCCATCATCCCAAATCTCTGCAGGATCTCAAAAATATATTTTCCTTGGCTAAGGAAAATCTCATTTGATCTCTGCCACACCTTCAATCTCAAGAAGTAATGCATTAGACCTAGATCCTTCATCTCGAACTCTAAAGTGAGCTCCCTCTTGCACCCAACTATGAGCTTATCATCTCCTGTCAGAAATAGGTCATTCACATATAGAACTAAGATCAACGGACAACCATTCTCAACCTTGTAGTAAAGGCTGGGATCCGCATCACTCTTGGTAAATCCCAAGCTCATTGGGTAGCTATCTATCCTGGCATACCATGCTTTGGGTGCCTTCTTCAATCCGTACAAGGCCTTCTTCAATCTGCAAACATGGGACTCTTTCCCATGGATCAAAAAACCTTGTGGCTGCTCTATGTACACTTCTTCCTCTATTACACTAGTGTTTTAAAAACCGCCTAATCGGAACCGGTGAAAAAATCGAATTGACGGCTGGTTTATGACGAAACCGACCAGTTTGGTACCGAACCGGTCGGTTCCGTCATAAACTGGCCGGTTCGGTTCGGTTATCCTGTAGCGGGCTCGCGGACTTCAAAAACCTCTATTATTTTGCTAAAAGAATACCCTAACATCCTCTAAACTCTAGCCTATATAACTCTATCACTCCCCTCTAAGTGCCTCACAACTCTCTCATTAATCATTTGGGAACATTTGGGAGCATTTGGGTTTTGGAGCAGCATTGATTCTTGAAGAGCAGCATTGAGGAGCTTATTGGGCAAGTGTTTTGGGCAGTTTGTGGTGGATTTGACATCTCAACTAGGAGGCTATAGTTCATCTTCAAGTTTGGAGGAGTTGGATTAGACTCTAGAGGTATGTTGAGAATTTTCCACTCTTTTTTTTCCATCTTGAATCTTGATTGTTGACTGTTTGAAAGTTTGAAACTTAATAAGAGTCTAAGACAAGGTTCCTTCTTTGCATTTTCAGATTGCTTGCATTGTGCAAATTGGACCTTTGCTTTAGCCTTTGAGTTTGCATTTACAAATTTACAATGGCCCCCAAAACTAAAGATGCTGCATGGCTTCATGCTGAGGTGATTGAAGGTCTAATGTATTGCAAGTATTGTCAAAAATGCATCAAGGGGGGGTGGGGTGGGGTGGCATTCATAGGCTGAAAGAACACTTGGCTGGTGTTAGAGGCCAAGTTAAATCATGTGAGGCGCCATTGGATGTTATTGGGCCTATTAGAGAAGAGATGAAAAAGGTACTTAATGACTACCAAGAAGAAAAGGCTAGGGAAAAAGCTATACAGGCTGAAATAGGGAGGAAGAGAGATGTAGCACAACTGAGGGCAACCAACCCCACTTTTGATTATGAGGACTCTCCATCTATTCATTCTATTGGTGTTAGAAATAGAGACCCTTTTCATTATGTTCCTCCTCCCCTTGAAAGTGAAAATACCATGCATCCGCTTAAAAGTAAAAAGAGGAATACTATCCAAAGGTATTTCACACCTCCCCCCACTTCTGGCTCTGACAATGCCAATGTTTCTCAAGTTCAACCCACTCAATTTCAGCCCACCTTAGATGACCATTGGAAGAAACAATATAGAGAGATTGCTTATGGGTACATAGCTAGATGGTGGTATCATGCTGATATCCCCTTCAATGCTGCCCACTCACCATATTACCAACCTATGTGGGATGCCATTATTGCTTGTGGTAGGGGCTTCAAAGGCCCTAGTATGCATGATTTGAGGGGATCTCTTTTRCATAGAGAGGTCGCATCCATTGAAGAATACTTGACAGATTTCAAAGTATCATGGGCCAAAACAKGATGTACCATCRTGTCAGATGGATGGAGTGATGGAAGGAACCRTACTATCATAAATTTCCTTGTCTCTTGCCCACAAGGAACCATGTTTTTGAGATCAGTTGATGCATCTGATAGGGTCAAAGATGCAAACTTGTTGTTTGAGCTATTAGATGAGGTTGTTATGGAGGTGGGGCTGGCCAATGTTGTTCAGGTCATCACAGATAATGCCTCTAACTATGTTCTTGTTGGGAAGATGTTAAAGGAGAAACACAAAACCATATTTTGGACCCCATGTGTTGCACATTGCATAGACCTCATGCTTGAGGACATTGGCAAACAAGAACGGATCAAAAACACTATAGAGCATGCCAAAAACATCACAAAGCACATCTACAACCACTCATGGGTTTTGAGCCTGATGAGGAAAAACACAGAGAACAAAGAACTTCTTAGGCCTGCCATCACTTAATTTGCAACTCACTTCTTGACATTGCAATCTATGGCTTCCCAATCAAATAACTTGCAAAAGATGTTTGCATCTGATGAGTGGAATGCATCTTAGTGGGCCCGCAGACAAGATGGCAAAGACACCAAAAAGAAAGTTGATGATCCCACATTTTGGAAAAAAGAAGCAGAAATTGTGAAAATTGCCGAGCCACTTGTTAAGGTGTTGCGTCTAGTGGATGGGGAAAAATTGGCCATGGGTTACATTTATGAGGCTATGGATCAGGCAAAGGAGCAAATAGGGGCAACATGCAAGGATAGAGTGACCAAGTATGGGCCTATTTGAGACATCATTGATCATAGATGGAACAATCAACTCCATCACCCTATACATGCAGCTGGGTATTTCCTGAACTCAAGGTATCATTACAGAGCGCAGCTTAGAGAAGATATGACTGGGGAGGTTAGAGATGGCTTGTATGATTTCCTTGAGCGCATGGTCCCTTTTGAGAGTAAGAAGTTGGAGATACATCGAAAGGTCACTTCTTTCACTAGAGCCACAGGTACCTTTGGCAAGAACCTAGCAAAGATTGCAAGGGATGTGGATGAGCTAGGTAACAATTCCAAAGTTTAAAGTTCAAGTGTTTAAATTTTATATACTTTATAATTTATTACTTTAAGGAACTTACTCGACTAACTATGTTTTTTGCAGCAAACTGGTGGGAGTCATTTGCCAACAAATGTCCTCAATTGCAAAAGTTTGCAATTAGAGTGTTGAGTCAAACTTGCAGTGCTTCTGGGTGTGAGCGCAATTGATTTTTCTTTGAGAGGATTCACATAAAGAAGAGAAACTGTTTAGAACTGAAACGATTAAATGATCTAGTCTTCGTGCAGTACAACCTTCGGCTAAGGCGCAACCAATTGTTGAACAAAAGACCTGATTCAAATCCCATTGTGTTGGATGATGTTCATCCAACTTCAGATTGGGTAGTGGAGACTCACCCACCAGAGTTTGATCCTGACTATGATTTGGAGGTGGATGGGGCAGGGCAGGTTCAGATGGGATGTAGATCCACTATTAGGGCCCTGCGGTTTGATTCCAGAGTCAGACATGGTAGGCCCTAGTGGAACTGCAGGCAGGCGTAGCCGTATACATCGTGTGCCTCGTCGTGGTCGTACTCGTACTACTACAACTAGTGCAACTTTAGAGCCTATAGTCACAGATGTCCCTGATGGTGATGAGTGTGAGGCTGAGTTCGAGTTCGAGTCAGAGACAGAGGATGATGACGAGGGCGAGGATGCCCATGCCATTTCTACTTCTAGCAATAGTGACGATTGATCGTTGATCATGTTGATCAATGAGATAGTGACTTGCAGTCTTGACTCTTGCTAGTATGTTTTTTGTTGTTGTGGTCTATAGAGGGCCGAGGCCATTTAGAGCCTCCTTGATTATGTATTATGTTCCGATCTCTAGATATATATTGCACTTGGTGCCATTTTGATATATTCATGAGCATACTTTGGATATGTTGTCTCTAATTGTCTCTAATGCTTTGGAAACATGATTTAAAATCTTAAAAATATATATTTTTCGTTAAAATTTAAATATTTTATGTATTTTAAAAAAAACGGTTCATTGAAACCGGTTCGATCGGTTCATTACCGGTTTCGGTTCCGGTTTCGTTTCAGGTTGGACCCTTGACTGGTTCCGATTTTTAAAACTATGATTATACCATTCAAGAAGGCAGTCTTGACATCCATTTGGTGTAATTTCCATCCCATTGCGGAAACAATCACAATAATCGATCTGATGGAAGTGTGCTTTGCTACATGAGCAAATGTCTCATCATAGTCTTCTCCCTCTTTCTGGGAGAATCCCCAACCACAAATCTTGCCTTGTACTTCTCTATGTTGTCGTCTGCAACATGCTTGATCTTGTAGATCTATTTGGAAGTTACTACTAACTTCCCTTCTGGTCTCGAAACCATCTCCCACACATCATTCTTCATGATGGACTGATACTCCTCTATCATGGCATCCTTCCATTCCTGCTTCTCAGCAGCTTCTTCAAAAGTGGAAGGCTTTGAATCAATGATGCTACTCATTAGTGCCACATAGCTGGAAAACTTATGTGGTCTCTTGCTCTCTCTAAAAGAGCCTTTGGGAGATGCATGTCCTTCAACTTCTTGCAAGGTATTCCAGAGCCAAGATGGTCTCTTCCTGTTGACTGTAGCTTCTCTAGGTGGATGTACAGGTCTCTCTGACTCTACCATCTCATTCTTAACTTCTGGAATTGGTTCCTTTGGTGTAGAGTCTTCCATTAGTGCTTCCCTTGGAGCCTCTTGCTCCTCTCGGTCCTCATCCATGTGAGACTCCCTTGATCTTCTGAAGGCTTCATCTTAATCAAATGTTACATCCTGACTGATCTCAATTTGTCTCTGCCCGGGAATATATATTCTGTAAGCCTTCGAGGTCTCACTGTATCCAATGAATGTGCCCTTCTTTCCTGAAGGTTCCAACTTCGTTCTCTTTTCCTTTGGACAATGTATAAACACTGGACAACAAAAAATCCTCATGTGATCGATTTCTGGTTTCTTTCCAGTGAACACCTTTTAAGGTGTCTTGTTCCCCAATATCTTGTGAGGACTTCTATTCTGGATATACACAACTATACTGGATGTTTCTACCCATAAGTGCATGGGTAGGCCCTGGTCATCGATCATCGCTTTCGTTGTTTCTACAATAGATCTGTTCTTTCTTTCTGCAACCCCATTCTGCTGGGGGTTGTAGGGAGTTGCTAGCTCCCTCTTAATCCTTGCTTCTTTGCAAAAGTCTTTAAACTCCTTTGAGGTGTACTCACCTCCATTATCAGATCTCAAGAGTTTAATCTTCCTTTCAGAGAGATTTTCAACTAAATCTTTGAATTCTTGAAACTTGTTGAAGACTTCATCTTTTTCTTTCAAGAAGTAGATCCATGTCTTTTGAGAATAGTCATCTATGAATAAGGCATAGTATACAAAGTTGCCTAAGGATGGCATTGTCATCTGTTCGCATACATCGGAGTGTATGATGTCCAAGATACCCTTGGACCTACTGTCACTGCTAATAAAGCTTCCCTTGACATTCTTGCCAAGTGTGCAACCTTTTCATACTCCATCACGTTCTACCGGAATGTCGGGTAGACCTGTAACCATCTTGCCTAATATCGGTAGTGCTCTATAGTTTATGTGAGCAAGTCTTCGATGCCATAGCTCACTTGAGCTGACACTGTTGTGTACAAGGGCTTGTTCTTGGTGTCCCTTCAATTTATATATTCCTCCCTCTCGGACACCAATCATGGTAGCTTTATCAATGCTTGAGTTCTTGGGCCATAGAAGAACTTGGCCATCCACAAAAGCTACCCTAAAACCTTTATCTTCTAAAGTAGAGATGGAAAGTAGATTCTTCTTCAAGTTTTGTACAAACAAAATATCCTTAATTAAAAGACGGTTACCTGAGTCAAGTTGTAGGGAGGCTTCTCCAACGCCTTTGACTGCATGCTTGGAATCATCCCCAAGCTCCACTTGAAGGGATGAGCTCTTTTCTGTCAGATTTGAAAGAGAATTTCTGGATCCATTCATGTGCTTGGAAGCATTGCTATCTATGAGGCAAGTGTCACTCCCTTGAGTGATGGTTCCTGTGAGTGCTGAAACAAATACAAATTCTTCATCCTTTGGCTTGTGCTCTTCAACTTCTGTTGTATGTGCATGGTGCTTCTTCTTCTTTCCCTTTTCATGTTTATGAGGGCATTGTGAGGCATAATGTCCCATCTTCTTGTAGGTGTAGCATTTGATATTTGATGCATCCTTCCTATGGCGTGGTTTCTTAGACTTCGTCGAGCTGCCTTCTTCCCTTTTCTTTCTCTTCTTCACTTGGGCAACAAGTGCTTGATTTTCATCATCATTAGTCTTCTGTGACTTGGATATCAACCTGGATTCCTCTTGGGTGCAATCTGCCTATAGCTTTTTGAACTTAGGCAATTTGCTTCTGGCGCAAATCCCTTGAACACATGGATCCCAAGAGGAGGGAAATCCATTGAGT
This sequence comes from Picea engelmannii, assembly GCA_009831015.1. Lineage (NCBI taxonomy): Eukaryota > Viridiplantae > Streptophyta > Pinopsida > Pinales > Pinaceae > Picea > Picea engelmannii. Next base: position 1,277,548 of record ML776647.1, on the reverse strand, counting down.
GTAGTAGTCACGAGTTCAACGTCTTCTACTGGATCTCTAATGGTTGCTAAATGGTCCTTGATCTGAGGATCTATCTGCGAGATCCTCATAAAATAGTTGACGACTGTTTCTGACTTGTTCATTGTCATGTTTCTGAGTTGATACCTTAGAGTAAGCTTCTGCCTGGTATTCTTACTCTCCTAAAGTTTGGTCAGGGTATCAAACATTTTCTTGGGTGTCTTCAATTCTGATACATTATGTATCAGATGATCCTTTATTGAGTATGTCAAGATCCTCTTGGCCTTGACCTCATTCTTCATGAACTTTGCTTTGGCATCTTCTTCTTCTGGTTTTGGAAGCATCTGCTTGATATGATCCAACAACTCATTCTCTTCTAGTATGAGGAGAACTCTGTGCTTCTAGGATCTGAAGTTATCTGCTCCATTCAATCTATCTTCAACTCTCATACTGGTTGACATTTTCACTTGTAGAAACCCTAGCTTTGAAAAACTTCGATTTTTTGAACTTCACCAAACTGCAAACTGAGGGTTGCAGGGGGTGCGCTAGGGTAGGGCGCACTGCTTTGTGTAAATATAAGTCCCAACGCCTTTGGAACTAATGCTCAACGAGCTTGACAAAGATATTACGGTGCAACGACAAGGTGTTGCTGCAACTTATCTTCCTTCTGGCTGTTAAACTATAGGTAACCAACTCTGATACCATGATACCATGTTAGATTTTCTTTATTTACAGAGCATTCGAGTTACTGATGTTCTTTTACTTCATTACCATTAACTTATATATATCATGTACTGAGCAATAGCAGCATAAACAAGAGACAAAAGAACACGAGATTTATCCTGGGAAAACCCCAAATGGGGGAAAAACCCAACAACCTTTCTTAGACAAATTCCGTTCACAACGCAAGTCCAATCATGAACCAACAAATAATTCCTAGCACAAAGGCTAGCCAAAAATACCACCCCAGCTGCAACAACGACACAATACCAAGGTAGCGCACCTTTTCCAAGGGTAGCGCACAAGAGCGAAATATCAGAAAGACTGAACAAGAAGAATCTCTGTTACTGTAGCTGCTGCGGCACCCTTCCTGAGACTTGCGCCTTACTTCTGTGTAGATAAGAGAGTGTGAGTGAGTGTGTCCAAATGAGCTAAGGCGCCTCATATTTATAGTCTTCCTATCCTCTTTACTGGGCCGACTTCTCTTTTGGGATGGGGTCACTTCTTTGTTCTTTATTCTTTTGGGTCGACTTCTCTTCTAGGGTATTTAAACATCTGTTCAATGGTTCCCTTGCTTCCAGAATCTTCTTCTCTTCTAAGAAAGGTCATCTAGGAGGGAAAGTACCTCCCGCAGCTACCAAAACATCAACAATATAAGTCTAAGCTGAGTCTGAGCTAAGTTTGGCGAGTTTGAGTTGATTTTGGTCGAGTTTTGCTGAGTTCGTCGAGTCTGATCTGAGTTTGGCAAGTTTGAGTTGGGTTTGGTCGAGTCTCGCTTAGTTTGTCGAGTCTTGGTGAGCATGTTTGAGTCCCAAGTCCCAGGTCGTGTTTGGGTCGAGTCTTTCCTCCCATGCTTTGATAAACATGAATGTTCCTTGTGGCCCTTCTTAGGTCCTCCTTTCTTTCTTTCTTTCCTAACCTTATTGACAAGGGCTTGGTTTGGGACCTCATTATTTTAGGCTGCAATTGCTTCTCTCCTTGTCTCCTCTTGGATGAAAGCATCCCAAAGCTGCTCAAAGGTAGGTATGTGCTCATGGCCACAGACACTCTGATTCTCCTAGGGTTTTGAGAATCCATTCATTGCAATAGAGTCATAGGCACCAACTCGTTCTTGACCTTCATTGCAATGGTCGTGCACTGATCTTTGATCTGGGTAATCTTCATCAAGTAACTAGATATTGTGTCCGTGTCACTCACGTGTACGAGTGAGTTGATTCTTCAGAAACAATTTTTGGGATACATTCTCACTCTGATATAGAGTGATTTGGGTTGCATTCTTCTCTGTAGCTAACTTCCCTGCATTGTGAGGGATCGAATGGTCCTTCATGAATTCATAAGGATTCTCTTTGGTTTGGCAACACTCTTCTTATTGTGGCCAATAAAGTAGCATTAATTGGTTGCAACAACTATGCCTTCTACAATCTCCCAATGATCCATCTCCACAAACAACATCTGCAGTTGACACTTCCAATATGCAAAGTTGGAAGCACCCTCTAGACTGTCTCACTCTCTGAGACTGACAGTAGACATCTTGCAAACTTAGAACACACTTCAGCAAACGAATCAGGCAGTGAAATCAAATCTACAACCTATCATAGGTTACAAAACACCTCTCTCAGGCATAAGTTACATTCCAATCTTTGGAGAAGCTAGGGAATCACACCCTCAACTCTTCACAGGTCTCGGTGCCAATCTCTGATATGGATCACTCCAATCTCTGGAGTCTTCTGGGTTTAACACCCACTGAGATTTTCCGACAGCTGCCTCTCACAGGTAGCAGCCCATTCCATACACGGACCTGGAGAATGTCTGATGCATAGCTCTAATACCATGTTGTCATTACATGATAAAAAAATCTGCACTTAGAGAATTTGTCCTACAACTAAAACAGAAAGACTGAAGCACCAATGCAAACACTGCATATGAAGAGATGAGATCAGCTCTGCAAAAATGAAATCTGATCTATACAAACAGCAGCATGAATGTAGTGGACAGCAAGCTGAATTTCTGTAACAGCAATGACCGTCTTCTTATTAAGACAAGAAAAATACAATACTGTCCTCAAGGGACTACAATGGTCTCAAGCCTTCACACTCTTTCTATATGTTCACACACCTCACATGTATGAATATCCCTCAGCTAGTGAAACTCGACAAGAGGGACAACTGGTTACAAAACATAATTGCTAATAAAAGAATCTGTGATCACTATGTAAGGAATCTGTCATAAAACTGTCATAACTGTGTAAGAGAAATCTGTCATAACCTTACATTGACCAAAAATAGAAAATGCAAGTGTCATAAGTATATGGAATCTGTCATAGCGGTGTAAGAGAATTTATTCCATGTGGCACACCCATCTTGAGAAGAATCCCCCCAACACTCATGCACCCTCTTTCTAGGAGAACAACTCGGAGCAACCATAACGAACAACTTTGTCTCAAGCGTTAACGAAGTTCCCTTTTAGGCTGTGCATAATCTTAAGGGGTTGTAATGCATGGTCTTTTTCATGGGAAGCCTAGATGTCAGATTGTTTGTAGCTCTTCTTGCAAGGACATTGGCCTACGCAAATTTGCATTCTGCTGATTGTCCTTAATTCTTGTGAAGAGGATGCTTTGGCTTTTGGAGGTTCGAATTTGTATGGTTTGTAAGTTTTTCCTTGCCATTTGGACTTCATAAATTGCTGTTGTGTTAATTTGTAGCTCAGAAGGTGTCTCACCTAAGCCCATGTGTCCAAGGCTAGCTGATGGACATAATTAATTACCCAGATCAGTTTTATTAATTTTATCCTAAGTTTTAACTTAGGAAAAATTAATAGTCATTTAAATGAATTTTCACTCGGTTTTATGAAAATAAGTCATTTTTTCAGAAATTAATAATTTACAAAAAGTGTATTTCTGGAGACTTCTAGAAGTTTCTTGAAAAAATGAATTAGAGGGATAAGAAGGAGGCGCAAGAGGAGGGCGCTAGCTGAGGAAGTGGAGGGCGACCTGGACTGAGAAAGAGGGCCGTACAACAGAAAGAGTGCAGGCCGTACCTACAGCAGAGAAGAGGGCCGTACAACAGCCAAAGGGAGAAGGCCGAACCAGCAGCAGCAGGCCGAGTGAGAGAGACGTACAGGCTGAGAATCTCAGGGCCATACAGGCCGAAATATTACAGGCCGTATCTGGGTCATACAGACTGAGCTGTACAGGATGAACAGTGGTGGGCCTTACAATTTGTTGTGCTGGGCCGATTTGTAAAGAAGAAGGGCAAACTTCTTGGAGAAAATTTCTGTAAGAGATTTCTGTTGTATTTGCTGCTAATAATTATTTCCTTTGAAGCCAATGAAGCTCCTCCTTTGCTGGTTTTTCCCACACTGGGGTTTCCAGGGTATTTCTGGTCTCATATTTATGTGCTTGGTTTCTATTTTGCTTCTGCTGTTCATTTTAGTTAAATAACTCAGCTGTAAATTTAATGCATGATTTTTAAAAGTTATATCCGCATAAATTAATTTCTTGGTAAAGAAAAATCATTGGTATTTTATTTCTGTTTGCTGAGTTATAAGAAATTAACAGTAGATTGGTGGCATATGTACCCAATAGCTTTAATCATTCTGTGCCCAAGATATGCCCATTCTGTCTAGTGGCATAGCAGAATTCCCAGTTTGCAAATTGAACTTCTGTATATGCAATGTCATATGGTGAAATCTTCCTACCTTTTTAATTTTTTGGTCAAACCACACTGTTAAGGTCTTTCACTGGGCATACAAAGAGATTTAGCCTCCTTGCAGTGTTGATATTGATGACGTTATGGGTACTTAATGAATCCACTAGTACAATTATTTCATTGATTTTCACTAACCCTTTGAATTTTAAAGTTCTAGGTTGTGAGCCTAGTTATGGTTGTCAATGATATTTTGGGCACTTATTCAATGACCTTATTGCTTCATGGCTTGAGCAGCCACTGCATGGCTACTATTGATATTTTGGGCATAGCCTCTTCATTGTCCGATTTTGATATATTAGTTTCTCCCCTATATTTTTTGTATAGATTAGTGCTGGGGACCTTGATTCTCTATCTTGTAGTGATATAACTTCTTTTCTTGCTGTTTTTCAGTTTATGGATTACGATGATTACTATCATTATTGATGTGGCAGGACATGTTTGGTTGTGTTCTTTGGGTAATGAAAGGATGCTCTTTGGTGATTGAATGCTACCTTTCTATTAATTTCGCATTAGTCTTGTCTTCTTTAACAATAGATATGTTCAACATTTGTGTTTCATTTCTTATGTGTCTTCTTATGCTGACAACACATTTTTTTAATATCTTTTCATTAGAAATATGTAATATTTGTGTTGCCAAAATTACCCATTCTTTGGTATAATCCTCCATTGATTTTGTTTGTTGAAGGTGGGTTAGTTTTGGGAAGATGTCTTGCTCTTCCTTGTTATAGAATTTTTTGACGAAGTTTGGTTTTTAGTTCAGACACAAGCCCTTGGGTTTTGTTGGTCCACCAACTAGTTATAGGGAGAGCCATCTAGGTACACTGGAGCTATTGAGATCATTTCGTCCATGTTTGGTGTTGGATTTATCTAAAAACATCTTTTGACCATATTTGACCATATGGTACATACCTTGGTGTCATTCTCATCAAACTTGGGTAGTTTGAATTTCAGTGCGTTGGAAGGTCCTAGTTGTGAATTGAACAACCCATGAGACATATGAGATCCTGGATTTCCATGGGTTGCAGATGAGTTGGATATTAGTGGTGACATTTGTTGGATAATTAGTGATATTTGCTACATAAATGTATCCAAGTTTTGATTCAAGGCATCCTATTTTTGATTTATTTTGTCAATTTGGACGATTGACTTTAAAGCTCAACTCAATGTTGCTAACAATCTTAAGTGAACACATACATGTAGTTTCTTAGATTTCAATTCAACTTTTGACCCAAATTTTGGGACCACAAACACTTCTTTTGTTGGTAGGGCTAGGGTTAGGTTTTCTAGTGCAAGGGTTTTGGGGCATAATAACGTTAGGGTATGGTAGATTTGTTGGGTTTACAAAACAATGACTTTAGGCACAAAAGATGATGGAGTGTGGAATGGAAGTGAGATGACTTAGATTTGTTTGGGTTTGGTCAGATATAGGTGTTGTAGGTTGTGGGAGTAGAGGATTTAAGGAGAGGGAGTTTATTGACCTAACAACATTGCAGGGAAAAGGGGAATGTAGGTCAGTGGTGGGCATAAAGGAGAATGCAGATGCATGGAGAAGGATGCAGATTGTAGTAGTACATTGAGATAGGAGAAGTAGAACGTAAGGGCGGGGTTGCAGTGGAAAGGGGCATCGTGAAGTTGAGGAGAGAAATAGGTACGTTTTGTGCATAGCGACGAATAGGTCCAACGAAGAAAAACAATTGTGTAACTGGCTGTGCTACATGTTGAAGGGCACAAATAGACGTGAAGTGCTACATGTTTAGGTTAGAAGAATTGGGCATGGATTTAGCGCATAAACCTTGCATGAAATCACGTAGATTGAGGGTGCAAGTCATTGACACCAATGCATGATATTTGCATGGTTTTTGGTGCATACTTAGGTTTGGGATTAGGTGTTCAACTAGGATGAATGTGCACTTCAATATGCTTTTCGGGAGACAGCCTTTAGTGCCATGATTTTATATTTTTGTTTTTTGTGACTAAATTTCCTTCAAAACTAGAAACGACAATTCAACAGTTTCACTCCACTTGCAATAAAATTCTAGTCCTAGATTCAAATCTTAATAGTAATGTTTTGCAAAAGGAAATTGAACGAGGCTCTAATTCCACTTTTAAAGAATAAATCCAGATTGTGCACAACAATCAATATTTTAGATTGAAATATTTCAAATGAAGATGAAAGATGAATGATGTTTGCATGAAAAGTACAATGCCATGCGTGTTTATAAATACACGTAACTGTGGTAATTATTAATTTTCATATCTTTAGCCTACAAATAACCAACCACTATATCTAATATTAAATGCATTGTTCTAACTTGCCTAACCTAGCCTACCTTCATTACGACATTTTTATGTTCTCTTGTATTGAACATGCTAGCATTTGACCACCATCTTATCTAGACCTTCTCATGAATAATATTGTGTTTTTCTAGAATTTGTATTACTATTTTTATAATATGCTTAAATTCATAGTTCAATATCATCTTGTATTCTACATCTAATTCCAGTGATTTTATTTCACTTGTGTAGAGTGCATACCGCCAACAACGATTTGTGCGAGAGGTCACCATACAATACAATCTTTGCAATGAACCATGGTATGTGGTATATTAAGAATGTGATCTACTATGTGTTACGATTTCTCTTCATTGCATGTTGTATTTATGCCATCTTACGTATCTTTGTTGTATTGATTGTAACTTTTTAAACTTTAAAATGGGAATGGAATATGGTGATGTTGGATTTGATGGCTGAATTCAATAAATTTAGTAGGAAATCACTCTTATTTTTGCAGGAAGTTGATACCGCTATCCTTCAACATGAACATGCTTAGGCTACTAAATGTTGGAATGTCAACATACCAATAAACATTGACAGACCTTTGAATCTTTAGGAAGTGGAGAATTGGAAATATATAGGTATAGGCTTGTTGTTTAAGATCAATGCCAATTAATATACACAACATTTCAGTTATCGACCATGGGAACATTTTGCATGTTAATTTTCTAATCCAGTGCCTAGATAAATTATTTTCTTGTGATTTCCTTGCTGAAAATTAGATTTGCAGCTCACAGAATAAAATATACTGACTGGATAATTAACTGAAATAAACAAATTTGTGGAAGCAACTGGAAACCAAATTTCACACATGCACACATAAATTCTTCCCTTCAAAGAAGCTTTTCATTAGTAATATCAAAGCTTACAAGGGCTCCCTAACCGAGAAAATAGCCCACTGAGAAAATAAACAAATTACAACAAAACTTGGATGTTCTGGCCAATGTTGCCAGAGTGCGGAGCGAAGCAGGAGCGTTTTTAGGAAGCGAAGCGTCGGGAGCGTCATTTTCAAAAAATCCTCAGGAGCGAAGCGTCCCAGAAGCATCTATTATATATATATATATAAATTTTTATATATATTGCGTTTATATTAAAAAAAACATGCAGAAAGACAAATTAGTTGCAGAACGTATGAAAACATGCATATTTGTACATTGTAACAGTAAAATGGCATCCATAGTAGTAAGTAGTAGTGCATCAATGATTAATCATTCGAGCATCAACCATCTAGAATCTAGCAATTACAAACTTACAAACCAACATACAAAATTTTAAGCCATATAATAGAAAGTAGACCATTAAGTTATGGAATGAAATAGTCATCTAGCAACTGTCAAAAATAACATGAGTCATGACCAAATAGTTATGATTACAAAATAGGCCATCTACACTGAATCATGAAGATCGAAAGGTCCAAAACTAGACTCTAGAGTCTAGTTGCTAAATGCTATGAATCTATCATCTATAGACTGCTAGTTGCGTGTGCCTCCATGTGGTGGTAGTGGAGGACCTCGAGAAGGACGAAACTGTACAGTAGATGAAGATGAAGCCCCTGCTGCTGGAGTCCTGAACAGGGGGACCAAGGACTGAGTAGTAGATGGGGGTGGCATCTCAGCATGATCATCATCATCATCAAAAAGAGCATTCTCCAATTGCTTTAAAAGCATTACCCCATCCTCCAAATTATCCTCCTCTAGATGGTTGTCCCAACGCTTCAAGTTTTTATCCTCCTTTGCCTCCTCACAATAATGGGACAACAATCACAAGTTGTAATGAACATAAACCAAGCTCTTTGCTTGGTCTGCATTCAACCTGTTTCTTTTGACGTTGTGGATGAAACTATAGGTGTTCCAACACCTCTCTACAGAATAAGTGTTCACCACCTGTGAAAGCACCAGTGCTGCCAAACGTTGGAGCTGTGGAGTGCCACCGCCATAAACGTTTCACCACGCAAGAGAACTCAAATTCCCTCGATCTCTTAATGCATGGTTGGTCCCAAAGGCACCTTGGCCAAGCATGTACTGGCTCAATTGTTGCCGTATCTTGTCACACTCCTCCTCGTACAGAACCAATTTGTCTAATGCTTTCATATAACCTGCATCAATTATAATTTATCATAAATAGAAATGAATTATGAATATAAACCATAAGTAGAAAATTGAAATGAACATAAACCATAAGTAGAAATTATTATAAAGAAATTGTTAGAAAAAATTTCTACCTGCTTGAACCTTTGGATCTTGGTGTGGTTTTTTCTTGGTCCCACCACTAGGTGCTGGTGTTGAAAGCCATGATACATGATAGTATTTCGGTGTTAGCACGTATGCTAAGGCATGTAGTGGAATATTTAGCATTTCCCATTGTTTTTCCACTTCTACACGAATAAGGTTATACGTGTCGACATCTTTAGGCTCAACAATGTCTTTAATCAGTCCTAGCATGCTATCCATTTGCTCATACACGTCCACAATGATTGGCCTATTTGAATTTGAAAACTTGATCATGTTATAAATTGGCTTGGTGAATTGCAAAACATACCGAACTTGTGTCCAAAATTGACTGTCAAGCACTGTGTTCTTGATTGCTAATGCACCTTCTTTATCATTGCTCAAATCATCCCATTCATCACTCATCACCATACCAGCCAAAGCTTGTCTCACCTTCAATAGGCGCCTAAAAGTGAGGTAATAGCTAGAAAATCTAGTTGGTGCAATCTTAAGTATCTGCAACCTGGAGTAAGTGCTATAGAAGTAATTGACCCTTGTATGCCCGGTGATATATTTGATGACTTGCTTCCTTCTCTTGTACAACTGATTAATCCATCCACATTCTTTATGTTTGACAATATCATGCATCAAAAGGTTCAAGGTGTGCACCAAACACCCAGACCAAAA
>ML776647.1:1242487-1267590 GCA_009831015.1 Picea engelmannii | reverse complement strand
TCAAAGAAATCTCCTATTGTTCTTCTAGATGTAGAGGTTGTAGAACCACGAGGAGATGGAGATGTGCCACCAAATCTAGATGAGACATCATCAGATTGAAGCTTTTGTTTTTTACCATGCTTTCTTTGTGCAACTTCCTCTATATTTATGTATATTTGTCTCTATTCTTTGGATATGTTAGGGAAAACATTAATCCCAAGGGGCCCCTTATTGTCGTCACTCTCCATTATACCACAAAGATGCCTCCTCACATGGGTATATGAACCGACATAAGGTTTTCCTTCATGACAATCACGAGGACATAAAAATTTAATGGTTCCACCACCTCTCCCCACATCAACTTTTGTCACAAATTTCCACAAGGGTGTCAATGAAGCTTTCCCACCTTCATTGCTCTCTTCCTCCTCTTCAAACCCTCCTTCATCTTCAAACCCTCCCTCATCTTCATTCTCTTCTTCCCTTTGATGCCTAGTCCCCGTCAAGACCACGAGAACCAAAAATGGAATGATAAACCAAAAGAAAATCATTTTCCTCAAGCTTTAGATGAACAACCTGAAATAAAATGAGGGAGAAGAAGGAATGGGAAAGAGTAGGAGAGGAGGAAAAAACCATAGACAAATTTAACCCAAGGAAATGAGAGAGTTGGGGTTTGGGCTTACCTCTTTAGCTCTTGAATCTTGTAAGTTGAAAGTTGAGATAGATGGTTGCCTTTGTTCTCTCCTCCAAGCTCCTCTTTGTTCTCTCCTTCAAGCTCCTCCAAGATTCTCTTTGCTCCTCCAAGATTTCCTTTGCTCTCTCCTCCAAGCTCAAGCAAACACAAATAGAAACAATGAGGAAATGAGAGGGGGAAAATATATTTTAATCCCTCCTCACTTTCCCCTAACCCATCCCTAACCACACCCCAAACTCTAACTCAACTCAAAAAAAAGAAAAAAATGAGTGTTTTTTTCTCTTAAGCGCGGAAGCGTTCGAACCTCACAGGAAGCGCTTGGGAAGCTCTCTTCTCCTTTGGACTGATCTTTGGATGAAGCTCCTTTGTCACCGTTACTGAGATCTCCTTGAGCAAAAGTCCTCCTTTGCTCTCTCTATGAATCACTGACTCCATTAGATGTGTTGTGTGTTTTCCCTTGAGCTGATCTAAAGATGAAAGTCCTTCTTCACCCTTGTTGAGATCCTCTTGAATCACAGTCCTTCGTTTCTCAAGTACTCAAGGTCTCTTGAGCAAAGTCCTTATTTGCTCTCTCTTGAGTTGTTTATCTTTCTCCTTCACTTAGCCTTGCTTTTATAAGCTTGAGTTGTTGATCGAATCCATAACCCTAATCTGCAAAGTGATTGACGGTTGAGATTAGATCTCACGTCACTTGAGATCAATGGTTGAGATTCATCTAATTTACTAATGCAATTAACCTTAGCATTTCATTAGATTAAATTCATTTTTTCTTATAAAAAACACTTTACTTTAATAATTCCTTTAATTAAAGTAAATTACTAAGGTTGAAGGCTTTGGATGACTTCCACATGTCTAGACACTTAGACCTGTGCGGAAGTACCTTTGCGATTCTACAAACACCAACACTCCCTCTTAGTGAGGAAGGTACTTCTGCAAGAGCCACTTGGAACTGGCTGTCCCTCCGATCCTGGCACAATGTCCCACACATCATCCTCCATTATGGTATCCTGATATACCTATTGGTCTGCTGCCTGTTCAATGACGTTACTCATTAGTGCCATAAAGTTTGAAAATTTCTTCATAGGCCTGCTTTCCTTGAGTGTGCTCCTAGGAGCGTCAACAAGCTCCTGAGCATCCTTTATAGCCCTAGTAGAACCGATGATGGATCGGTTCTTTCTCTCCACAACCCCATTTTGTTGAGGGTTGTACGAGATTGTCAACTCCCTCTTGATCCCTGTCTCCTTGCAGAAATCCTCGAAGTCATTGGAAGTGTACTCACCCCCATTATCTAACATCAAGACCTTGATCCTCATCCCAGTCTGGTTCTCCACTTGGGCCTTGAACTCTTGGAACTGATTGAAGATCTCATCCTTGGTCTTCATAAAGAAGATCGAGATTTTTCTGGAAAAATCATCATTCCATGACAGGAAGTTAGATGCTCCATCCAACCCGTCTTCAAACTTGAGACTGGTTCCTGCCATCTTCCAGATCTGAATTGCTGGAAAAATGTGCCTTGTCCTTGAGGAACAATAAACTGAAGAATTTGTGCTTAGTCCTTCAAGCACCCATGAAAATTTCATTGTTGGTTTATAGATTTGCATAGATCTCCTTGCAAATTCGACATATATTCTGCAAACTGTAGTGGATTCGTGTTGGCCACTTCTGCAAATCAGATCTAATAGATATACTACTGTAAACTGCTGTGTAACCTGAAATTTGTCTCCGTCTTAGAGTGCAAGCTTTGATACCATGTTGAAAACTCTATTCCCAACACCTAGATAAATTATTTCCTAGTAATTTCCTTGCTGAAAATTAAATTACAGCTCACTGAATAAAATATACAGGTTGTAAATAATAAAAAAACAACGGAAGCAAACTCAGAAACAAATTTCACACAACACACAGAAAATTCTTCCCTTCAAATCAACTTTTCATTAATAATACCAAAGCTTACAAGGGCTCCCTAAAGTGGAAAATAATCCACCGAGAAAAGAGTCAAATTACAACAAAACCTGGTTGTTCCGACCCTCAGCTGAAGAAACCCTCTGCCTGATCTGCCCAGTTTTTCCTGCTGGACACTCAGATCTGCACTAGATTTGCTTGCTGGTCCTCATATCTGCCTATTGGTACCTCAGATTTGCTTGATCTGCCTGCTGATACCTCATATCTGCACTAGATCTGTCCACTTGTAAATCAACTCTACACTAGAACTATCCTGCTAGATCTGCTCGTTGGTACCTTAGATATGCACTAGATCTGTCCGTTGATACCTCAGATTTGCTAGATTTGTCTGTTTGTACCTCAGATCTGCTTGATTTTCCTGTTGGTACCTCAGATTTGCACTAGATCTGTACATTGGTACCTAATATCTGCTAGATCTGTTTGTTGGTACCTTAGATCTGCTAGATCTGTTTGCTAGTACCTCAAATCTACTAGATCTACCTACACAGATTGCCCAAATCTGTCCTTATCAGATCTGTCTGTTGCTGCCTTGCCTGCTCTCTTCTCCTTTGGATTGATCTCTGGATGAAGCTCTTTTATCACCCATATTGAGATCTCCTTGAGCAAAAGTCCTTTGCTCTCTCTATGAGTCACTGACTCCAACAGATGTGTTGTGTGTTTTCCCTTGAGATGATCTCTAGATGAAATTCCTTCACCCTTATTGAGATGCTCTCGAGTCACAATCCTTCGTGTCTCAAGCACTCAAGGTCTCTTGAGAAAAAGTCCTTCTTTGCTCTCTCTTGAGTTGTGTATCTTTCTGCTTCACTTAGCCTTGCTTTTATAAGCTTGAGTAGTTGACCAAATCCATAACCCTAATATCCAAAGTTATTGACAGTTGAGATTAGATCTCATGTCACTTGAGATCAATGGTTGAGATTCATCTAATTCATTAATGCAATTAACCTTAGCATTTCAATATATTAAACTCACTTTTTTTTATAAAAAACACTTTACTTTAATAATTCTTTTAATTAAAGTAAATTACTAAGGTTGAAGGCTTTGGATGACTTCCACATGTTTAGACACTTAGACTTGTGCGAAAGTACCTATCCGTTGCTACAAACATCAACATTGCAAGATTTGTACACAAGGTTGTTAGCACAAACATGTAGAATTCATTAGGTGTGCCATCCTATTTCTCCTTTAGTTCCTTTGGATATAAGTAGCATTTGCTAATCTAAAGAACAAGTTAGTGCTTTAAATCTACAAGAACACCAAGGCAAGTCTAAGACCAAGTTAATTTTAAGGTGGTCTTTGCCTAACGACATTCGAGATCACAACTCTTTGTTCACAATAGGACAATGTTTATGATATGTTTCAAGTTATGTTACTTGGAATAGGGGAAATTGATATAGGGTTCCCAAATGGTATGATTTTGAAAGTGGTTTTTTCAAAACTTCATTAAACGGGAAAGCGACAACTACACAGTGGCACACTATTAATCCTTAGTACATTAATTGATTATTAATATATATGTTTTTGTAAGTTATCTTCTATTGTTAAAAATGAAAATAATGTTTCAAACTAGCACAACTTGAGTGTCTAGTCGAGAAACAAAGAAGAGCATTTCAAACTAGCACAAAAACTAGTGTAGCTTGATTGTATAGTTGAGAAATAGAGAAGAGTGTCACAAACTAGCATCTTTTCCTTTTTTGTTTCTAATATCCTTCCACCCAACTATATTGTCATAGAGTGGTGGTGTCAGAACATAGAGTAATTCTTCAAAAGGAGTCAAGAGTTGAAGGTGGTCTAGGTGGGGCATAAGATCTACCTCCTTAGCTGTGTTTAAATTGTCTGATTCATGGAGGGGTTCAATATTGCCAATGTTGAGTCCTTCACCCCCCTCCATTAAGGGAAACTTGAATATGCACCTCTGCTATTGGATGCTCCAATTTCTCCTTTGTTGTTGCCTGTGGGTGCTTTGATTGTGGCTTTTTGGATGGTTCAAACACTTTTTTCCTTAACGCTTTCCATTCTCTAGGATTTTCTCCTGTGGCCATTGCCTTGAGAAGAGGCAAAAGAAGACATATAGGTTTCTTGAAGGTGTCCTTTCTATCGACACAATCTACATTTTAAAGCCTTGTTTCAACAATTTGAAAGTTGGGTAAAAGTAAGATCAACCCATTCTATGAGCATCTTGTTGGGTAAAACACAACTAAGGTCTAGCTCCATGTAGATATGGGCATAGGTGATAAGATCATGAGTAGTCCGATCTACAACTAAATTAATAAATTGACTTGAACAATTTCCAGTAGCTACAAGAAAATCCTAATACAACAAGTGGAGAGACATTTGGAAGCCTTACCTAGATCAGGGTTTTTGTGACAGTCATGGAGCTTGGATCAAATCCTGGGACTAGGGTTGAAAGGAGAGGTTCTCTCTTCTATACTAGGGCCCTTCGTTGAACACTTTTTGACTATTCTCCACAACTTTAAAAATTACAATAAAGATTCCCTTGGAGTGGAGGAGGAGCCCGTAGTTGGTAGTCTAGTTTTGGTTCAACCACCCATGAACCTCTATTGTGGACAACCAAAGTTCATTTAAATGATAGAGGATGGCCTCTCTTCTGTACAAGATGTCATTAGCATAGACCATTGAATCTTCCATCTCCCTCAGTGGAATGCCCTCCGATTTCTCCACTATGTAGGTAGCATTGGGGGTTGTCTTTGCTTTGAAGGAGTAGAACACCTAGTCATCAACGTTTCCATGAAGGAACGAGTTTGGTAGGAGGGGGGTGCATTGGCACTTAGGGCTCCCCCAAAAAGGATCAAGACCAACTGCATAGTATCATCCTTACCGATGCCATAATCCATGAGAAGGAGACCATCTAGGAGTTTCCTTCCTTAATAAATAAGATAAGATAATTTTATTAATGTCCAACAAATGACCACTAAAGTAGGTCAATGGCACTGTTGGTTACAATGATGTCAGTGCAAATTGAGAGCACCAAGATGGCTGCTATAAAAAACAAGGTTAGAAAGTAAAGTATGGATCTAAGCTAAAGCTTGAAAAACCAAACTCTAAGAGAGGAAAGCTGGTTTGGGGGAGAAATGTACAATGGGAATGGATCTAGGGCTTGGAATACAAATAATGATGCAATCATATCAGGGTCCTCTAGATCTATCTCTGCTAACATTCGATACTGAATGGAGGAAATTCAATATAGAAGGTTGTTTGGGGGGACAACTTGAGAAGGATGTGGACTGTGTTGTTGCTTGGAAGAGGTTTCCCATCGCTAGGGCCTAGATGATCTTATTTGACTACTGGTATGGGATTTGGATTGCAATGCTACTGAGGTCTCTAGGAAGTAGGGATGGTCAATTAGGTCCACAGTGATCTAGATTTGAAAGCAAGGTTGCTATCATTCGGTTGCTTGGTGCCACTAGCAAATGGGAGAACGGTAAAAAAGGAAGTGATCCTCCAAGTGGAAGGTGGTCTAGGAGGAGGCCAAAGTGTATGGGAATGGGGCCTGAGGGCCTTATGCTTGTATAAGGCCAGGCATCTCTGGTAAGGGTATAAGAAGAAACTAGAGAGGGTCTATTGTTCCTTGAATAAACAATGGAATTGCTCTTGATTCTCGTAGTAGATGGGACAATGGATGGTGAAGTTCTCCTTTGTCTCAAGCTCTCGAAGATGGCATGATTGGCAGATCCTATTTGATCGGTCAATCTGGGGATCCACCTTTGCCTGAAGTCTATGTGAACCCACTCTGAACTGGCCTAGGGGAATATGAATAACGTGCACCCGATGACAAAGTGTGGATGAAGGTTGGACAATGAGTCTTTCCCTCAACTCCATGAAGTGCTTAGCGTAGAAAGCCATCTTTGGATATAACCCGCCCTGTGGGTTTGTACAAGTGACTTTGTACAGATTGCCTATAAATGTCGTCTTTGATGATCTTGTTCAATTCCTGCCTAAGATGTAAGAGGTGGCTAGTTGCATCTAGTGAGTATCTGAATGGAGGAAGTTGATCCATTGAGATACCCACAGACTCCGAAAGATTCAAGACCCCCACAAACCAACATCGAGCACAGGCCTTGAGGGCTAGCTAAAGCAATGGACTCCGATGAATAGAAGGCCAAATATGGATACTGGTCCTATCCCTTTGCCAAGTCAATGAAGCTTCGAATGCGATGTAGAAGTGAGAAGCGGTGAAACACATCTCAAGCCAAAGGAGTCAGGCACCAAACTCTATAAGAATGATGGGTTGAGGGATTGTTTGTTTGCATCTGATGATGTGTCCAAGGAGAAGGGTCTGCACTTTCTCGGCTAAGGCCTATTCAGATTTTAGAAAACAAGGCCCTCGAACCTCTGAACCATAAGGAACCATGGGATGGATTAGGGTGTCCATGAGAGGCATCTTGGACTATATGTCTTGAAAATGGTGCCAAAAGCACTGAAGCTTGAGAAGGGCTAAGGATCCATTACCCTTGTTGACTCAAGGCTAAAAGGCATGCCTTAGAGTGAAGCGAGGCTCTGAGAATTGTACCTCCAAGTAACTATAGGTGCTAGTGATCTCATTCTCCTACCCCTTGAAAAAGAAATGATAATCCAAGAGTACCTTCTTCAACCTACATAACCTTGGTTTTATCCAAGTTGATCGTCAGTTGTCAAAGGTAACAAAAATGGGCCAAAGCATCTAGTTGTCTCTGTAGACCCTTTGTGAATGAGGCCAAGAGGACCACATCATCAACAAAATGCAAGAAAGATATCAAAACCTGGTGGAGGAGGCACCCATTGTCGTCTTGCATATGCTCATATAGGAAGGACTCCATCTCATTAATGTAGATCCCAAACAAGGTGGGGGATAGGAGGCACCTTTGTTTGACCCCAATGGTACTCTTGATAAAATCAGACACCTCGTGAGCTATGTGAAGATGACCAAGGACTGACTCGTATAGGCATGTGATGGCGGTTACTAGGGTCTCTGAAATGCCAATGTCTCTGAGCCTTTGGAATAGGGCCTCTTGGGGGACAGAGTCAAAAGATTTTTGAAAGTTTAAAAAGTAGCATTAGACTTTGGAAGAGCGATGTTGCGCCTCCTCAATAATGGCTCGAAATGTAAGTATGTGATCAATGGTTTGATGTGCAAGTTAAAATCCAGCCTGTCCTCTAGCTCCAAGGTGCCTACATTCAAGCTCCCTTTAAAGCTTCATATGGAGGACTGTAGCATAGAGCTTTGAGAATGTGTGGTCAACCATTATTGTTTTGTAATTGTTTGGATCCACATTGGAGCTTGAATTGTGGATTAGGTGAATAGTGTGATGTGTCGAAGTCTGTGGGAAACTTGTACGAACGACATGGTTGAACATATCGACCAAGTGGTCATCCAAAGAGTGAAGACCATGCTTGAAGAACTCTTTAGAAAAATAGAAAAATACGAACAATACTCGTAATTTTCTTTGAACTTTGCATTGAAATTAGATATTAAAAACTATGCCGAATATAATTAAAAAATAACAGATTTGGAATCCCAAAATTGTATAAGTATATCATACAGAAAAGATGCCATGGACCATGGCATGAAGATATGAACCAAAATGATGACATGCCCTAGTATAGGTAGGTCGATGTTGTGCGCTAGCAGAGGTATACTGATGATGTCATTCTCTAGCTTGCTCTAAGATGCTTTAGGTCTCATTGTACAAATGCCAAAAACCCCAGTGCAAAACTCTATTCCCAAAACCCACTTAGAGAAAAGTGAAAAAGTGGGGCAAAGGGCCTTTATTATGTAAGGTCAATGTCTAACCTTGGTTCACTAGTCAGACCTTGGTTCACTAGTCAGACCTGATTGAGTAGACCAAGACTTTGTTGATTTTTCTAATTTCCAGATCTGATAATTATTACCTTATGATTTCAAACAGATTTCAATGCCACTGTTATCATAGAATAATTACACACTGAAAATTTCAACTGAAATAAAACTGCAGTGGAAATAACAGAATCACAGAGAGATAGCCATGCACAATAGACACAAGATTTATCCTGGGAAAACCCAAACTCGGGAGAAAAACCCAGCAAACTTTTCTCTAGAAGAAATTTAATCCAAGTTCACAAATACATCACCAGAATCCAAGCACATAGAAAGTTGCGCCCTAGTGTGAGGAAGAACCCTCAAGCATGGCACATCACTGAACAAAGATAGCGCATCACCAAAAACAACTGCTAAGATGCTCCTTGAAGAATTCGCTAGAACTGCTACTGCAACTGCACTGCAACTGCTACTAGACTTGCGCACTGGCTGAGGAGCTGAGTGAATGTGTAATGATGAAATCAACTTGCCTTTATTTATACTAATCAAGTCACCTTATTTTACCGGCAGGGCCGACTTGTCATTTTTGTCCTTTAACTTTATTTTTTTTCTTTTGTAGCCTTTACAAATGTTCCAATGGGCCGACTTGATCTTCTTGTCTTCTATTTTCTTCTTCAATGGTTTCTTTGTATTTTCTTATGGAGAATGACTGCCTGAAGTTGCAAAACTTCAACAGACTTGACCGGCTTGGTTGCATCTTGGTAGAGCTGGTCTTTTGGGTCAGACCAGGTCTAGCCTGAATTAACCCATATTTTGAGGATTGCTTGGGCCTACCCAGACTTCCCAGGCCCTGTTACTATGCTCTTGAATGCTCCACTACCACTTCTAAATTGCTTCTTCCAGTTATCACTCTGTAACAATTAACTGTACAACTTCTTGAATGTGATGTCAGTGGATTCAAAAGTGACATTTAATGCTTCAACAGAAGTCTCAAATGATGGAGATAGGTTTTCAAGGTAATAACTACAAGATCCTCGTCATCTACTTCTCTGTCAATGGTCAACAACTGATCTCGAGTGTCCTTCAATTTCAACAAGGGATTTGAAACAATGTTGTATATCTTGTCTCGGGGAAAGTATCGGCGACGGTCTGGATTGTAACTTCTCAGTGACATTGGCGGAAAATATCGGAATATCTCGGAAAATGTCGCAAGACAGGGGTCTAACTCAGAATATCTCGGAATATTTTGAATATATCGGGCAGGGGTTTAACTCGGAATTTATCGGAATGTCAGAGATATATTGGAGAGATATACAACACTGATTTGAAATTTGAACCACCTTGCATCTCCATAGAGAAAAGTAGACTCTGAAAGCTAAAAAGCCAGACATTTGTCAGAATTCTTGTGCATTCTTTTCAACCTTGTCGACACTATATAGGCATCCTCTGTGTCTTGCACCTGCAGAAGCATATCATTTGTTATAGACAACTTTACTATCATGCTTCTGTATCTTCATTTTGAATTCTTCTTGGTGCTCCTTGATCAACATAGTATGTAGGCAGGCCATTGTACTAGGCAATATGAAATATTTTGGAGACAGTATGGACTGTTTCCTAATTAGTAATTATATATCGAACTGCTTCCCTAGATAAGATCCTTCTAACCACATAGGACTATGAAAGAGGAACTTAGAACAAATGTTACAAATATCATTTCAACTTTCGGGGAATATATTTCTGAGAGTCCGGATATAAACCTATTGGAAATGTCGGCGAAAATATTGGCAATAATAAACTTGGACTTGAGAAACTCAGAAAATATCGGAAACATCGGCAACCTGAAAAACTTAAAAAAAATCAGAAATATCAGGAGAAATTGGAGATATTTGCAAACACTGCTTAGAACACTGCATGTTCACGAAGTTAGAACAATGGCAATAAATAACTGGGTATATGTCTCCAGTTTTATTTGTTTGTATTGACCAGGAAAAGCGACGACAACTCCAGTTTTGTTTGTTTTTATTGACCAGAAAAATGCATGACAATCGTCGTTCTTGCAGCATTGGAACTTTAATTTTATGGACATATATTCTAACTGTGAACATTTGAAGCATCTTGACATTATAGCAAGATTGCATGGATACATGGGTACTGGCTTAGTCATCGCATTTGAAATTTTTTCTCCAAAATATTCAACTTTAGTGATATCTCAAGGAGTGGCGAATTTAATCGGCCAAGATCGGCCAAGCATAATTTTTATAAAATCTGTAAAAAATCTTAGATTTGCTTTTTTAGTTAAGCTAAAAAAATGTATTAACATGTCTTCATATTTAATTTGACATATTTTTGGGTCAAATTAATGGTATTTGTGTTTTTTTTGAATTTACGAAGTCATAATGGTATTCACTTAATTTTCTGTGTTGAACTTAATGCAAATTTTATCATATTTTCTTTGCAATGGTGAAGTATTTTCAAATTTTATTGTCCCTGAATTTAACCCAAACATGAACTAAGTGACTTAGGGTAGGGGAGTAGGTTGGGTATGGGTTTGGAGTGCCAAGGATGGATACCCAAAAATTTTGTTCACATGGGGGTACTGGGGTATGGTTAATACTAGATACAGAAATATAAATGTATTCATTTTTCATGTGTGCTTTTTGTTTAATTTTTTGTTGTTATCCGTGGCTACCGTCCACGGATCTGGGGACATCCCCCAACTGTGTGGGGATATAGCCAAACTCTGTGGGGATGTCCCAGGGCATCCCAGACATTCCAGGGGATGTGCTGTCCCTGTCTGGACATGTTCAAGATGGGGTTGTCCACGTCTCAGGGTATGAATTCCCTTACAACATTGCATTATAGCTAAATACTTTTTTTCCATTATATTTTGTATCTCCACATGTCCAATTTGAGTGGGCCTAATGGTTAAAACTTAAGAGCACGTGTTTCCTCTTAGGAGGTCACAGGTTCGAGTTTGGAGGGGGGTAGGGTATGTACACCTCTGTAGACTTAAGCAGTCAAATTGCTGTGCAGAGGGGGTCCCTTGTCCCACAAACAATGGGATCTCATACATCAATTTGGTGTCTGGCTAGGCCGTGACCTTAAAAAATTAGATTATTTTTATAATTATTTACATTGAGAATAAATCAACAATGAATTTCCAGGAAAATCATAATTTTTCTATAAAGATTTGATCTTTTGAGGTGTCATATGAGGTTGGGATGCATTTTCAACAGCTGTGAACTACTGTTTGGTGCCTTTATTAACCAAAGTTCGACCATAGTCATGTAGGGCATATGATATATCTCCTCAATGTTGAATTTTGAAGCATCTGACATTTATAGTTAAATACGTTTTGTGTCCATTATCATGAATGGTTAGGATTTGACTACCCAAACACCTATTCTTTTGCTGTGTTTTGCAGGAAGAAATATGAGGAAATAAAATTTAAGCTATCTCATAATCATGCTTGACTTTAATGTTTGGCAAACCATGTATCGTCATGCATCTTTTGTTAGGTTAGCATAGAGTCTTTGAGGTCATGTTAACATGGATTACTGGATTGTTAATACACATGCTAAGGTGCATTATATGTTTAATTTTTCATTCACCTGCCAAGGTGCACAATATATGTAATTTTCGTTCACTTCAAATGGTTTTGTTCTAGGACCTTATGACTCTTGTTTGGTGCTTAATCTTTTATCCCAAATCTATTTGGTTTTAGGATGAAATACAGCCTAAGCATAGTTGCGGATAGAGGCCTCAAAAAGTCCCAGTACACATCAGCACGTTTGAAGAAGGGTGAAGTACTGTATGTAGAGACTCATAGCAACAGGTGAGCATCATAAGATCAGGGTACCTCAGTTTGATAACAAGATTTGTATATTCTTTCTATGCATTAATCAATGTTACCAAAGATAATGCCTATCCTTATTGTAGCAGCCTTCAGACATTTATGTGCAACTAAAATGAGTTTGTCATGCTTGTCCGAAATCTACATTATCATATGGAAATGTCATCTACTATCTGAAGTACCATTCAAGGATATTTTGATGCATCTTTTATGTAGCAGCATAATATTATAAAGTGCATGGATTGTTTTTAGTTTGTGATAAGTAAAGATATAACTCAGTTTCTTTCAGTTGGTTATGTTTTAATTATTTATGTCCCATGTTTTTGTATGGGATATCTAGAAATACTATTCATCTGAATAACCTTTTTTTGGGTGTTCGCTGTTTGTAGGTATGAGCTTTCCTATGATGTTGAAAAGGCTCTTTGCAATGGTTCTTTAGGTGTTACTACAGCTACATCGGCACCTTCTCAGGCTATAAATTCTACTGATCGAGGAGTAGATAAAATAGTAGCTGGTACAGACAGTGAGAAACATGTTGTTGTTCATTCTCAGAATGGAGATAAGAGTCAAAGCCGTGGCAACTACGATGGAGATAAAGCACAGAGTGTGGTAGAGAGTGTTGATAGGTATAAGTGGGCATGTTGCAAACAGCCATTGCCTCAGAAAGTCATGCGTTCCATTGGTGTTCCTTTGCCACCAGAGCATGTTGAGGTAATGCTCATATAGGAGGTTCTAGGAAGGGCTACTATTTTTTGTCTTCAGGTGCTGCAGTTTTCTTTATATTTTGATGGGAAAAGTTTGAATGATATTGTATCAAAAAGTTTGAATGATATTGTTAACTAAGTTTTTCCCTCCAGAAATTCAGACATTTATTTAAAAAAAAAATTGAAATAGGCTTTTGACTGTATACTTAGATCATGAATTCAGGCAAACCATAGAGTATGAATTACAATAATCAAAATTCTCTATATTGGCTGAAATCAGTATTTATTCTAAACAGGTTTTGGAGGAGAATTTGGATTGGGAAGAAATACAGTGGTCACAGACAAGTGTCTGGGTTCGTGGTAAAGAATACCCTCTTGCACGTGCACATTTTTTGTCTTCAAATTAACAGGCTAATGATGGCCGTATATATTTTTGAAGTTCAAACATTACGAACTTCTTTTCCAAGAGGAGTTCAATTATGCTTTAGCCACTATTAACAAGAAGAGTGGCTGTTTGACTACTTGCCTTATACCAATGATGCAATATGTATAATTAGTTTGGAATTCAGCAATCTGAACCCAGATACATCATCTCAACAACACTGTTAATCAAGCGATAACTCACAAAGCTGCAGCTGGAAATAGTTTAATTCTGCACCTGAATGGTAGTAAATAGATCAACGGCAATGAAATTTTGGAGCATGAGGTGCAAAAGATGCTTCAGAAAACCTCTTTGTAGATATGGAGTTACGACGATATCCATACATTATTGTTACATTGAACATTTTTTTTAAAATATTGGTTGATTGACAATAATTGATTTGGAATACCCCTTTCAAGGATTAAAATATAATCTGGGATTAAAATATAATCTGATATTAGACTTTGCTACATACTGTTGGGCATGTTGCCAATGAGAGTTTACACGCACAAGGATAAGGGTTTCATTATTGTTCAATATCGTGATATGTACAATATCAGTTGGATATATAGATAGCTGTGGATGGAAGGTTTCCAAAAACTTTGCCAACCTGTTGAAGCAATCGTCCTCACCAATTGGATTATCCTTGAGCATAGAATCTACTTTTATTGTTATTACATTTTTCGGGTGAAGCTGCTTATATCCCTCCAACAACCAAGAATCCATTTGGACTGTCCTTGGCCATAGAATTTAAAATTCGTCAGCATATATGCATAAGCCTAACTATTTGCCTGAAGACTAGTTACAAAATCAGTTTTCCATGGTTTCTGTTTTCTGTTGGCGGCATTATTGCTGGCAACTAGAATTTAATGACTTGTGATACTTGCAGGGAAGAGAATTCTGAATTTGCTTAATTACTCGTGATATATGTAATATTGGTGATAAAACTAACTTGTCTGATCTGAATTGTAGCAGACAATTTAATGTGCAATTATCAAGGCATTATAGAATGAAGCTTTATCAGTCTACATCTAATGCTAGAGAATTAGTTGCTGTTTCTCAATAAAGGTGCATCTTAATCATTCATAACCCTAGAGATGTGGTCCTTGTCTGCAGTGGTATATTTCATTCACATCACAAAAAGGCAGGTGCGGTAATTTTCTACATAACTATGAGCAATGGATTAAAATCTAGTATAAACACACAGGCTCCCATGGAAATGATATGAAAGAAGACCTTAAATTAGAAACAATATTTTGTCAAGATTTGAACCATACATTATAAATCTAGAAAATTGCACTGAACGGCCAAGAAGTGATAAATCATAAAGGTGAAAATGATTGAAGTCTATGTTGGGCTCCTACGGAGACATAGTCACTCTTTTCTTTCAATCAACACATTATAAGGAAAGAAAATTGAGATGCAGGGCCAAGTACGATGAAAATGCACATTCTAGAACTCTGTTGGGCTGTGATGAGGAATCCATCTTTCTAATGGTCATCAATGGAAGGGCAGAGGCAGGTGATGTGAATTTAAAAGTCAAGAAACTCAACCTATTTGGGTTTTGTCTAATGGATGCTCTGAAGCTTTTCTACGTGGTTGTTGATTACCAGGTCTTTTTGTAAAAGCCTTTGATTACCAGTCAAAATGTGAATGATAGTTTTTGGTGGCTGCAGTTTTTGTATAGGGTCATCAGATTTTTAGTCAGCCCTGGTATTTCAGGTCCTAAGAGTCTCATATGTGACTGTTTCTTACTAATGAAATTTATGTCTACAAGGATTTACAAATTATAACTAGTATCTTTGAAAGATGCATGCCTATAATTTTTCAACTTGAACATGAACAAAAGCAGACCCATGCGTGATAATTTTATCACTAATTGAGACAACAACTCCATTGTTCCATAGTTTTATTTTTTTAGGGCTTATATTTTCAAGGAATATTTATTTACAATAGGATACAACGACACATTTCAAAATAATGCCATCAATTTTTAAAATCTGCTATTACAAACTTGGCTTTACCAATATCTTCCCAGTTCTTGCGATTACGTTTTAAATTTATAGCTACCTGTGGGGATTAGATTATAGATCTATTGATGCTAGAAGATTGGTCTCTATATATGGCATTATACCCTAGTTACATGTGAACCATTCCCGGCCTCTAGGAAACTTGCTCCAGACGTTCCAGTGTTCAAGGGAACGTGGGTGTTGGAACAAAATGTTCCAAATCACGACGGTGTGGTTTTGGGAGCGTTGGAGTGGTTTGGGACCGGCTGGCCTGGGAAATCGGGAGCTTGGGGATGAGTTTCCAGAACTGGGAGCTTGTACAAACTCTCTCTGTGCAATCCGCAATCTATGTCATAGGGTTCGACTCATCTTGAACTTGAGGTCTGAATTCAACCGAATTTCAAAGCCGGTTTGCCGATTTCTAAGATGAAGTTTGCCGTGCGTCATTTGTTCGTCGTTTTTTGGATGGATGCTTCTCTCTCGATGGCTTGTTAGTTATGTGGCCCATGTATTTGTAATCTTTGTATTCCTTTGGCGGCTTGCTGATTGTGTATTCTTGGGCTTGTTAACTGTGTGGCCGTATTTTCTTTCCTTAATGGGTCGAGACGAAAGATGATGGTCAGGTTTAATTTATATATCAATTATTATACTCATTGAATGTTATAAACTATCATATATATATATACACACGTGTGTGGGGTGAAAGAAATCAGTAGCTGAGATATTTTTCATTTTCATTTTAATCGAATTGTTTTAATTGTTTTTAACTTTGTATCTCACATTTTTTTTTTAAGGATATATATATATATACACACACGTGTGTGGGGTGAAAGAATTCAGTAGTTGAGATATTTTTCATTTTCATTTTAATTGAATTGTTTTTAACTTTGTATCTTGTATTTTTTTTTTAAGGTGATATATACCATTACAACTCAGTTGTCAAGTGTGTGGGGTAAAATAATTCAGTAGTTGAGATATTTTTGCGATATATACCATCATAACTCAGTTGTCAATTGACCATGAGGACAGTCATCGTTGACTACTATTGTTCAATGTGGGTTGATTCATCATAATTATTTAAGGGAAAACCATGTTGGCTAAATATACCTTTTAATATATATTATTGCATCTCTCAACTCTCTTACAATTTCTTTTAATATATACTATTCGCACTCCCAACTTGCTGCTTCTTGCAAATTTGGGAGAAGCTTCTAGCTGTATTAGAATACTGGTACCTATGTTCCCAACGTTCCCCCGTTTTGGAAAATTGTGCAACATAACATTATACTTTATTGATTAATATTCTTTTGATAATTTCTAACATATATTCATCAAGGATTTGACAAAATCCCCTCACTTGTAATTAAATAAAAATGAGTTGTAAATGAGTCATGGGTGCCTTCACCTTTGTTGAGAATGATTGACTTTAATTGCTCACATCTCCTCGGATATGCTTGATGCAAGTTCCATCTAGGCCTTGTTATGTGTTGATTCTTCCCAGATGGATGTCGAGCATCAATGTTTCGTCTACTACCCTTGAATCAATTTCAATGATTAGTTACTCTAACGATTCTCTATATTCTTTAACAATGCCACCCAAAATTTCTAGCTTAAGATCCAAATTTTGCAAGGCCAGTACCACCTTGAGTATTTAGTCCTTCATGGCTTCCATCCATATTCAAGTGCATTTTTTTCACTCAATGGATCAACAACATCCATAGATCATCCACTATCTCCATACATAATGCAATGCTCCTTTTATTGGTTTAGATGATAGGATGTGGGCCCCGCTTTCTTCCTTTCCTTCTATTTAATGCACTAAACTACAATTTTTGTTTGCTCATGCTTTGAACTTTTAGATTATCCTTGGAGGAGTAAATTTGAATAATTCCTCAAATCGATATGCTTCGCTTTGTTTCTTAGGGAAACAAACTTGTAAATGTCAATTGTTGTTAGGGTTTTGGTGGGTGTACAATGTTGTCCTTCATTGCCAAGGATTTGTGAGAGATTAGGTTGTGAATGTGTTGTCATAAAATCAACGTCCCCTTCCTTTTCTTTCAAGGGACTTTATGTTCATAGATGTAACTTTCCCATACCCTAGTTATGAGGATCAAGGTGTCGTTTAAATTGCAACTTCGAAGTAAATTGATCAAACATCAATTTGTAACTAATTATTTTTAAATTCAATCTTTACAAAGATGAAGGATAAAATAACTAATCTTTGGAAATTAGATATGATTGTACTTCCTTCTTATTCCATTGACAACTTATGCAAATGGAAGAAGATATTTCAATGCAATTTGAAGATACCATTTTGAGATATCATCTACAGTTTCAAAGTTCTCTTCATTTATGTTAGATTTTCTTACATTTTCTTAGCCATAGATTTACCAGAGTATTTTTATCTTTTTTTAACATTCAACAATCATATACTGAAAATACAAGCAGGATATAGAAACAGATAGACTAGCACAAGAGCAACACCAACAATGAAGAAACCCTAATAAAAAGTACTTATCTCTTTTTCTTGTCAAACCCTAGCGAGATTAGACAATTGAGTCACCTCACAACCCTAGCACAACTCTTCTAGAGGTAGTGCACAAGAGAAACCACCAAGAACTCCAATTGCAACGTCTCTTAGGGTTGCCTTAGACTTGCACCTCCTTTTCCTGGCTGAGATGATGAGTTTAATGTGTTGAAATGAGCAAGGCATCAACTTTATTTATACTAGTTCAATGACTTAGCTGGGGTCTACTTCTCTTCTTGGAAATTCTATTTCCAGTTTATTATTTTCTTGTGGGCCGACTTCTCTTCCGAGGTGTTCTTCAACTGTTCAATGGCCTTCCTTTTCCTTCTTGGAATCTTCCTCTCTAAGAAAAGTTGCCCAGGAGGGAATACCTCCCGTTGCTACAAAACATCAACACTCCCTCTTAGCTAGGGAGGTGTTCTTCTATGATGTTCTCTTCTAATAGTCTCAATCACACCCATCCATTTCACATGGCATGGGAAATACTACCACCATAGTCACACGACTTAGCTGCAAGTATTCTCCTCTTCTAGTAGTCCCAATCACACCCATCCACTTCACATGGTATGGGAAAGACTACCACCATAGCCCCATGCACACCTAGCCACTTCACATGGCTTAGGCAAGGTTATACCATGGTCCTAATCACACCTAGCCACTTCACATGGCGTAGGCAAGACCACGCTAGAAGTCCCAATCACACCTAGCCACTTCACATGGCGTAGGCAAGACTTATACCAGGCTACTCATTACTCTGCCAGTCACTTCACATGACTGATCTGGGAAACCCTTGGCCAAAGGGAGAGTATATGCCCGCTATAGGAGAAACATCACAACTCTCTCTCAAAGAGGGTGGACATTCTGCATCACGCCAAGCTTGTGTCTGAAGTACTCATACTTCACTCTAGACAAAGGCTTGGTGAGAATGTCTGCTATCTGCTCATCTATTGATATGTACCAGAGCTCCATAGATCCTTTCTACACCATGTCTCGGATGAAATGGTATTTGATCTCTATATGCTTTGACTTGTCATGAAAGACTGGATTCTATGAAAGCTTTACACAACTTTGATTATCACAATATATCAAAGTTGGTTCCAACTCTAGACCAAATAACCCTACAAACAACTTTCGAAGTCACACTGCTTCACGGTTTGCAACCCTAGCTGCTATATATTCCGCCTTTGTTGTACTGAGTGCCACTGCCGATTGTTTTCTGCTCAACCATGAGATCATAACTGATCCCAAACTGAAGCAACATCCTGATGTGCTTTTCCTATTCACCTCACTCCTCGCCCAGTCAGAGTCTGTATAACCTTGCAACTTTACTTCATTGTGCAAGACATATTTGAGTCCATATCCAACCGCACCATGCATGTACCTCAATACATGCTTTGTTGCTACCAAATGTACATGTCTAGGCTCAACCACGTATTGACTCAATGTGTTCACTGCAAAGAATATATTCGTTCTGGAGTTAACCAGGTACATCAAGGATCTGATCAATTGCTTGTACATAGTGAGATCAACCAAATATGAAGAAGAATTACTCAAGAGCTTCATATTCGTAACCATAGGTGTGGCCATGGACTTGCAGTCCATCATCCTGAATCTCTACATGATCTCAACTGTATACTTTCCTTGGCTAAGGAAGATCTCATCTGGTCCCTGCCACACCTCTAATCCCAAGAAATAGTGCATCAAACCTAGATCCTTCATTTCGAACTCTGAAGTGAGCTCCCTCTTGCACCCATCTATGAGCTTCTCACTCCCTGTAAGAAACATGTCATCCACACATAGTACCAATATCAAGGGGCAACCATCTTCAACCTTGTAGTAAAGGTTGGGATCTGCATCACTCTTGGTAAACCCCAAGCTCATCAAATAACTGTCTATTCTGACATGCCATGCCTTGGGTGCCTGCTTAAGCTTGTACAAAGCTTTCTTCAATTTACAAACATGGGACTCCTTCCCATAGATCAAAAAACCTTGTGGCTGCTCTATGTATACTTCTTCTGGCTACTAGATCAAATGTCTCGTCATAATATTCTCCCTCTTTCTGGGAGAATCCTCTAGCCACAAATCTAGCTTTGTACTTCTCTATGTTGCCATCTGCAACATGCTTGATCTTGTAGATCCACTTGGAAGTCACTACTAACTTCCCTTTTGGTCTCATAACCACTTCCAACACATCATTCTTCATGATGGATTGGTACTCTTCCATCATAACATCCTTCCACACTTGTTGTTTTGCAACTTCCTCATAAGTGGAAGGTTCCGAGTCAATGATCTTACTCATCAACTCCACATCACTAAAAAACTTACGTGGTCTGTTGCTCTCTCTGAAGCTTCAATCCCTCTGAGTCTATACAATCTCTAGAGCCATCTGCTCTCTCTGCATCTACTAACTTCCTCTGAAGTTTGATCTCCTATAAATTGTCATGGGGGGTTGCTCCTCCCTACTGGATCCTGAGGGCTGACTCCCTCTGAACTTTGGCTCCTTCTGAGTTGGTACTTGGTGGGGCCACCCACCTCACCACTGGTGGAGCCACCTGCTCCTCCTCGTAACTAGAGGGTTTTGGAATCAATGATGTGACTGATCAATGTCATATAACTCGAGAACCTCAAAGGTTGTTTACTCTCCCTGAAAGTATGAGGATGAGTTGCATGCCTCACCGCATCCTGCAAAGTGTCACGAAGCCACGTTGGCCTCCTCCTAGTAATATCTCTCTCTAGGTAAATCCACTGGCCCTGTTGGCTCTACTGACTCGTGATAGTCTGAAGGATGAATAACTGGACTAAAGGGAATTGTACGATCATCTCTTGGAGCCTTCTGCTCCTCACAATCAATCTCCATATGAGACATTCTGTATCCCATAAAAGTACCTTTATTTCTAGAAGGTTCTAAATTCGTCCTCTTCTGCTTCGGTACATGGATGTATACTGTCATGTATACAACTTCTTGTCTAGATAGTCTGCTCCATGTCTCAAACTAGAGATCATATAATCTATTGCCTCCTGCAACCATCACTATAGCTCATCGGAGCTATCATCCGTGACCTGCCTGGAACAATAATAAGAAGTAGAAACAACACTTTTCTAGTGTTGTGACCAATTATTCCTCCATGGTAACCTACCCAGAACAAAACAAGAACATCTCCATGGTAACCTCCATGGAATTTACAAGGTAACCTACCCGTGACAGAGACAACAATCAAGAACATCTCCTAGAAGAGATCAATTTCATCTTGTAAATAAGTGCATCATTAGTACTAGACAATGAGCATTTACATAATGATCATCGTACCAACAATACTCGAGTGTTACTAAACATTTGATAGCAAAAGTACTCAACAGTAATAGAACTCTAAAGACTGTCGTCCAAGTTATAACATTATTTAAGATGCAACAATCTAAAATATCAAACCTGGAGTCTTGATGTTGCTGCTATTTCATTTGATTTCGAGTTGTCATATACTGTAGGAGACATCATCACTGCTACCTCCAACTCTTGAGCTTCCTTTGAGTGCACTAGATCTATGATCCTTTTGGATCTACTGTCACTGCTTGAACAAATGTCCTTTTGCCAAGTCTACATATCCTGCAAACACCCTCATTATATAACTTATATAGAAGTGCGTACCTCTGAAATTTGTAGCACCATCCAACTTGTCTTCTAATCTCAAGGTTTGTGCAAATAGCAACTAACAACTACAACTGTAACTGGGAACTGCAACTGAACCTGCAACTATGATTGTAACTGGCAATTGCAACTGTAGTGAGAAATTTCAACTTTCACCAAGTTGTAATCTGAGACCACCAAGACGTGTGCTAGGCCAGGGTGAGTTGTCCTATGGAAAAATTAATCTAAACATCCTCCAATAAATTGCTCAACTAGCTTAACAAGTTCAGATCTATGTAGTGGCAAATCACAACAATGTACGATCTTTCTTCCATTGATTAGACTGTTCTGAAGGTAGCTTGCTATGATACCATGCTATATTTTCTTAAATTTTCAGTAGAAATAGATTTACCGGAGTATTTTTATCTTCTTTTAACATTCAACAATCATATACTAAAAATATAAGCAGTATCTAGAAACAGATAGACAAGCATAAGAAGACAAAAAGACCCTGCCTCGGCGAAAAACCCTGCCAAATTTTCTTAGAGAATATTTCTGATAATACAGTACAACCATGAACAAGCTCTATTCACAAGAGCAAAACCAACAATGAATAAACCTTGATAACAAGTACTTATCCCTTCTTCTTGTCAAACCCTAGCGAGGGTAGACAACTGAGTTACCTCACAACCCTAGCATAAATCTTCTAGAGGTAGCGCACAAGAGAAACTACCAAGAACCCCCATTGCAATGTCTCCTAGGGTTTCCTCAGACTTGCGCCTCCTTTTCCTTGCTGAGATGGTGAGTTTAGTGTGTTGAAATGAACAAGGCGTAACCTTTATTTATGTTAGCTTAGTCACCTAGTTGGGGGCGACTTCTCTTCCTCGAAATTCTATTTCCACTTTATTATTTTCCTGTGCGTCGACTTCTCTTCCTGGAAAATCTGTTTCCACTTTATTATTTTCCTGTGGGCCGACTTCTCTTCCGGGGTGTTCTTCAACTGTTCAATGGTCTTCCTTTTCCTTCTTAGAATCTTCCTCTCTAAGAAAAGTTGTCCTGAAGGGAATACCTCTTGCTGCTACAAAACATCAACAATTTATAGAGAAGGATAAACAAAGTCATCTAGGATAGGTGGTTTCAACATTGATAATGATCATTTATTTATTATAAACTGACCTAGACACTCGCGAGAGTATTTAAAATTCATTGTGATGCATTCATCTATAATCATAGTTTAGAGTACAATTTAGTTTGGGGTTTCAAACAAATTTCAACATAAATTTATATAACAATATGCATATCTGATTTACATACATTGTGAGAAGGGTTTATATTAAATGTAATCACAAAGTTCAAGTAGTCCATGAACACATTTACAATAGAAAATTTATGCATGGCAATGAAGAAGATGAAGGTGCTCAATTCTAACAAAAGAAGTACACATAAGCATTGATAACATAGGATAGATTTATCACTGAACTATAGGTATCCCCTAAAGAAATCACCCCCCAAACCTACTTATGAAGTAGAAGGGCAAAGTTTGCGATTATAACTCAATTTTAGCTTCGACTCACTATAAAATTGTAGAGCTCAACCACAATTATACATTCGTATGTAACTTTTGATATTTGCACTAGCACTTGACTTGCCACTTGCTCATCTTCTTCTCAAAGTCTCTTGATCTTAGGGTTGACAATTCCTTCATTTATTTAGTGGATTAGGCAAGAAGGTTGCAGGACATGGTACATGCATTAAAAAGCTATAGGATGGTAGTGTAGACCTTGAAGCTTATTGGCCAAGGAAAACGATCATCAAGTTCAATAAGTTTGGCTCTCCTGCAACATGACATAATTATACTATAGGTTACTCTATGCTATCATAATACTCTACAACAATTAAGTAACATAACACAATGCTGAGCAACATAAATTTGGCATAAGGAAAACATATAAATAATTGAGATAGCTCTACAACAATTAAGTAACATAACACAATGCTGAGCAACATAAATTTGGCATAAGGAAAACATATAAATAATTGAGAAAGCATAGACGTTGGAATGAGAAAAAAGATTCTCTTTTTATAGGGAAAAGAGTGGGGAATAAGAAGGACTTTTTAGGGTGAGAAAACTCGAATAACTAAAGGAAAATGTGCCATCCATACGTTAAGAGGAGAGGATAAATATTAGAAGTGCTCAATTAATGCAAGAACAATTGGAAAACAAGTCAAGGATTTATTTTTCACATATATCTAGCAATATCTACACTTGAAGATAAGTGGATGAATATTGAAATTGCTCCACTAATTTAACAAACATGGGTAAACTAGTCAAAAATATCTTTTCCCTATCTTCTCATGAGCACATTAAAGTGGGTGATGACATAAGATATCTATTCTTGTACTTGACCTTTATTTTCCACCCTTTATTTTCCATCTGGTTGGTTTAAGCCACTTTGATCTTTTATTTTCCATCTGGTTGGTTGGTTTAGTGTTTGCAATACAATGACTTGACGTGTTGGATCATGGATCTAATATGTCAAATTAAGAAAAATAACTTGGAAAATGGCACAAAGTTTAAGATTTATAATTTCTACTTGAGTCTCGGCATTTAACTCCACAATGAATATGCATATGATATTTACATATGATATTTACATTTTTTTACAGTATGGTGTATTACAAACTTAGATTACATGGCTAAAAAACTTGACAAATAACCATACTATTATTTATTTACAATTTTGATCAAATATATTTTAGGGGTCAAAACTAAGGTATTACAATAGAGTGTTTTTATGAGATCACCCATGATTCTAGATTTTATGTTTTTGTTTTAAACCCATGGTGGGGATGGAAATGGCTTATATTCATGGGAATCATGGATTATATCTATGGATAACTAGAATGTGTCTTAATCTTATTTTTTTTTGGCTTAGTGATTATTTGATCAATGTGGATCAACAACTAAGGTCCATTCTCTACTTTTTTGTTGAGAAGTTGGGAGGAGAGGCTTTGAAATATTGAGAGTGATTATATCGATTTGATTGACGATTCTCTTTCCTACGGGGGTTGATTGATTAGAGAGGCATATTATTTTGAAATAAGATCTAAACATATTTATCAACTTGATGAGAACCCTTCAGAATTTTCATTTTTTAGAGGTTGCATTTAGTGGTGATTTTTACTCCTGTTTCGAAAAGTGGTGCTATTAGTAGCACCCATTTTTTCTTCGAGGTTAAAATTACCACCTTTTTCAATCATGGCTTTAACGATGTCTACTGTTATTGGAAAAAACCTTAAAATCAATCCACAAATCGAGAAGTGGCGCTAATAGTGCATATAGAAACCTCATTTTTTTTAGGGATAAAATTGCAAGTTTTTTGAAATCGCTGTGTTGATAATTGATACCTCTGGAACCAAAATCTTAAGATCAACAATGGAATTGAAAAGAAACGTTATCACTAGCACCCTTTTTTTTTGACTTAAAATTATAACATTTTAGAAACAATAGCTTGAAAGCTTGACATTATTACAAATAAAAAAT
>ML776647.1:1225169-1241814 GCA_009831015.1 Picea engelmannii | reverse complement strand
TTAACGATTTTGTTTGCAATAGTGTCAGGTTTCTACGTCACGGTGTCAAAAATGTTACAATAAAAAAGGGGATGCATTAATTGTGCCTCTCTTTGATTATGTGATTGGTCATAAGATTTCGGTTCCAAGAATATTGATTGTTAATGCCATAGTTTTAAAAAACTTGCAATTTTATCCCTAGAAAAAAGGGCGCTGCTACTGGGAGCACT
Source organism: Picea engelmannii (assembly GCA_009831015.1). Classification (NCBI taxonomy): domain Eukaryota; kingdom Viridiplantae; phylum Streptophyta; class Pinopsida; order Pinales; family Pinaceae; genus Picea; species Picea engelmannii. The sequence goes on along the minus strand of ML776647.1, from coordinate 1,241,605 downwards.
ACTTTTCAATTCTTGGGTCGATTTTGAGGTTTTAGTTGGGATGGTACCGATTGTCAAGACTGAAAGTTTCAAAGAAATAGTTTTGACCATGAAAATAAAAAATGGTGTTGATGTTAGCGCCACTTTTTGATTCAGAGGTTGATTTTAAGGTTTTTGCTGATGACATTGTAATGTTGTTAAGGCCATGGTTGCAAAATGAGCTCATTTTAACCTCGAAAAAAAAGAGTGCTACTGGTAGCACCACTTTTCAAACAAGGGTTGATTTTGGTGTTTTTGACCAAAAAATATTGGTTTTAGGGCCAGAGTTACAATTCTCATAAAGTCAGTAGTTTCTAATAGTTGAGGGTTGGCTACACATATTTACATGATTAATTGGGGGCGCACTGTATTTTCATCAATTATATCATGGTCATTCAATTGACATCAATGCAATCATTGATCTCTCATAGAAAATGTTTATTTAGAATCTTTTTAGGGGCATACTCAAACACTTGGAGTTGTTCAATCTTATGACAATCTATCACTAAGATCCTATATCAAGACTTTCTCAGAAAGGGTTGAGCCAAAGAGTTTTAAAATCCCAGGAGCCATCTGATCTAGAGTAGATCAACGGTCCTTGTCTAATCTCATAATTTATTCAACCATGTAAGAATTCTTCATCAAACTACCTCAATCGTTGTTGATATAGGACATGTTGGTAGCCAAGATTTGATCAAAGTCGATGATAATTGATTGAAAAATATATTATGGTTCCACTAATAAGATGGTAGAGTTCATTCTGATACAATCTCCATTGATATCCCTAGATTTAGTTTGATGTGAGTTATCTATTCATCACTCTATGTTGTTCTTGGCATTGTTTTGCTCTTTGTTCTCTATCCCAAGTTTTTGTGAACTTTTCTTGTGGTTTGATGAATTCATAAAAAATATGAATAGTTTTATGTCGATTTGGGTATTCTTGAGTTGGTCTTGCATAAGGAAAGTAATATGATTTGCATTTTTTCTCTTTTCAATCATACAAAACTTAATATGGCTCTCAAAATGAAAGTTGAGTATGCTTTTGAACCTTTCGAGTTTGTTATAAAATATTTGAAATATGAGTTCTTTGATGTCTCCAACCCAGTGCTTAAAGACATCAAGGCTAACATCTTATGTGATGATCTTGTCAGTGAATCCCACAAAAAATATAGGATCTAAGTCTTTTAGGGCTTGGGAGAGTGGATTAGTCCAAATGGTTGCAACTCGAGCTTATTTCTTCCCTAAGGTATTTTAGTCATGTGCGAGTGATTATGATCCTAGTTGTAGAGAAATTTGCACAAATGATAAGACTCGAGTTGCAATATGTATCAATTTCATAGGTAATTAAAATTATGATATGTTTTCTAAAGAAGATGTGTTGTTGAATGCCAAATCTCAACCTGATAGATTCTATAGCTTGAATGGGGCTGCAAGGCAAGAGATGTTGAAGCTTTTATTGGTTAAGAATCAAAGTTCCTGAATGAGGAGCCCCCCACCCCCCCCACCCCCCCCTTCTAGGCTAATATCAACACGGGTTGGACTTAGGACTTGGTTTCTATGTACTCAATAGTCCCAAGGAGAGATAACAATGAACGGGTTGAATCCCATATGAACCAAATAGTATCTGCAATTTGGTTGACTAAGTCTCGTTTTCTGATGTAAGTATTTTGATTATATCCTTGAAGCCATGCATAATCAATTAGTAAATTTGTCTATCACCCAATGTTTGAGATATATGATTCCCATCCAGTCTCCTTGTTTTCATTCTCCCATATTCGTAGTTTTGAGAGTATTGGTTTTAAGAGAGAAACCCCTTAAAGGAATCCCCAATCCAATTACATAGTGGACTTCATTTGTCAAAACTAATACCTATCATGTCTAGGTTTAAGGATTTTATCGATTGTTTTTTAGGGACTTGTTATTACCTTATCGTGGGAGTTTCTCCTCCTAGGTTACTTGAAGATTGTAGGAAGTTGTTTAAGTTGGGCACTGGTTTTTAAAGATGTGACTAATATTTATCTGAGGATTATTATTTATGGTTTGACTACTATTACATGTTTTATGAATTTAAATTAAATGTAATTCCATTCTTCATTAAGGAATTCCTCAAAAGGTGGGCCTCGAGAACACAAAGTTATGAAGACATTTTCCACAATTTCACAGTGGCCCTCCAAAGTCAAGGGTTACTTTACAGCCTTGATAAGGAAGAAGAATAATCCATTCACGAAAAAGAAGTTGAAGAGGAGATTCATGAAGAGGGTTACCAATCCCTAAAAGAAGAGCAAAAATTTCTTCATGATCCTATTGAAGGCAATGAAGACTTAAATGAAGAACATTTTGATGCTAAAGAGGAGGCTCCTCATGAAGGTGAAGTGTTGGTGTTTGCTCCTCCATTTGATGAAGTCACCCAAGCTTCCATCCCTCTTGCACAACAAGAAGAAAATGTGTTAAGTCATTTCTCTTTCCAAGACTTTGATGATACTCTATTCTATGATTCAGAAAGTGAAGGAGTGCTGAAGGAACCCTTGGATGTTTTAGACCCTTCATGTTATAATAAGGATGATGATGTGATTGATAATATTGATGAGTTTAGACATGTTGGGAGATTTAAATGGGATGCGATTTTTCATGATGGAGATCCCATTTACGATATCGAAGGTCATTTTTAATTGTTTCCTTTACAACAACCATACGTTATTGCTACTAATTCTGATGTTTGGCAACAAGGAGATGACATGATTACATATTTGTTCCAACCACATAGGGATGACTTTTTGTAGCATCCTCATGATGAGTTTTGGTCATTGAGACGAACAAAGTTCGCTCACACAAAGAATATCCAATATAAATAGGATAGTATACAAAAATCCATATAGGATAGTAATAATATGAATAATGAATAAGTTATGAGATGATTACAATGAGAATGAGGGCCCGTTTATATATCCTCAAATGGATGCCCTTTCATGAATAGACACATCCTTTAGATAATACATGACTTTTTATTTACGATGTGTTTAATTATTAATTATTATATCTATTTCTATATATATTATGTTCATAACATTTCCTTCCCCTTAAAAATGATTTGTCCTCAAAGCATATATATATTATCTCTTTCTCTGGATTGTAATTATTGTCTTCTAATTCTTCATTCTTGAGTTAGTAGTCGTTGAGGACCTGAGACAATAGGATCTTCTAAGTGCCGAGCAAAATTGTCGAATTGTAAAGGAGTCTGCCCGTCCTAATTCGATCTTCTACTGATTTGGGATTTTATAGGGTTCTTGGAATGAACTTGATACATTTCTACCCCCATGATAACTTCTACTTTGACCCTCACTTGTAGTGGAAGTAATATTCATCGTCATACCAATTTGTTTCTGTTGATACATTGATCAACTGAAGTATTGACTTTTGTGATTAGGATGTCGATAAGGTATCCTTGCAACTTGATCTTTACTTCGTATACTTGTAGTTGTTTCTTGATTAACTTTTGGAATTGAGTCTTCTTCATACCCCTAGATTGTTTCTACTTTGACATTTGAAGACCTATTTACATGAGTTGTAAGGTTGACTAGAACTGTATTAATTCCTTTATCCAGAATTGATATTTTTACATCTAAAGACTTCTCTAGCTCCATAGGTTTAGTCATTGTTTCTTTATCGACTATTGATGTTTTGCGATCTATCTCTTCTTGTAAAGACTTCTTATCATGCTTAAGTATTATAATTTGTGTTAGTAAATCCCGATTATGTTGTTTTAATCATAAAAGTTATTTTTTTATCTTTTGACTTGTCATCTTTATTTTTTGATTCTAGATTCTCCTTTCTTTCATCCTTTAAGATTTTAATTTGTTCTAGTAAATTCTGATTAAGTTTCCTTAGGGAGGATCTTTCTTCCTCTTCTTCGGTTAATTTCTCTTTGAGACCTTGATTTTCTTGTTCCAACTTTTGAAAACACTGCTTCTTCTCCTTGGAATTCATGATTTTTGCAAGTAGTTTCTGATTATGATTTCTTAGGCGGGAAATCTCTTCATCTTTTTCAATGATGATCTTGTCACATTCTTTCTGTCAATCTTGCAACTTTGTATTGACTTCTGGTTATCTTGAAGAATCACTTCTAATATGTCCTTTAGGTCTTCTCATGATGGAGCTTCTGAAATTGACTTCATTGTAACATCCTGTAATGTGATTTTTTTCTTCTTATAAGAAAATGTCAAAAACCTTCTCCTTGTGCTGAAAATAAAAATACCCAATGTATCTACCCAAGTTGACCCTAGAATTATATCAACACTATCTTGATACATTGATACCGCATTGATTTGAGCTATGAATTTGTAATCACCAATAGATAGTTGTAGGTTCTTAATTTCATATTTCTCATCGGAAAGACATGTGTCATTTTCAATTATATTTGGTCTTAAAACCATTATTTGGTCTTAAAACCATTAGTTGGTGGTCAACATTAATGTCATTTTTCTTAGCATTCAGGCAAACAACGATGTTGATATTCATTCCTGGAATAATCCCATTAACTTCTAATAAGGAATCCACATATTTTTTATGACAAAATCTTCCTCCCATTTTGAATTGTCCTTTTTTATAACTTAAATTGGACTTGGGAATTTTTTATTTTTTATTTTTATATCACCCTTTTAATAACTTTTGATACTAGTGATGCCTTTTCACTTCTACCCTTTTTTTTCCCCTCTTTGTACTTTAAATTTTTCTTTTTCCACCAATCACTTTTTTTTTTCCTCTTTATACTTTTAACTTTTTTTTTTCACCAATCACTTTTTTCTTCACATAAATCTTTTATGCCTCTTTGTATTGGATTACTTGAATTTCCTTTTATTCTTATTATTAAATAATCCTTATAACTTTGACCCTTGTACTTATAATATATCTTTTTATAATTAATTATCCTTCACTTTCCAAGATCCACATCACTTTTTTAAAATTACAGTAATCATTTTAATAATTATGCACCACTTATAACTCTTAACTTTTTATTTCCATTAATATAACTCTTAATTTTTTCCTTTTAATATATATAAATATATTATTAATTTTTTTATTAAAAAGTTTAAAGAACTTAAAATACCCCTTTCAAAAGTGATTGTATTTAATCTTTTGAATTTATTTTTCCAAGACCAAGTCGACCCACTATCTTCACTTAATATATTAATATATATATTATTATGTACGCTTTATGAATTGTTTTATTGCTCACTAATGTAATGTAAAGTAGGGTTGTGACTTTCTCATGTAATGTAAAGTAGGGTTGTGACTTTCTCTAATGTTGGTTAATGCAAGGGTAGCATATTTGAACTGTCTCGATACTCTTTTTTGGTTTTTTTTTTTTTATTACAGTTGCAACACCTGTTCTTGCAAGATAGAGTGTACAGGCGTATGGAAATGTACAACCTGTCTTTGAAGTATGTGTAGGAACAATAACAAGAATCTATTATTATTTCCCTTATATAGCTCGACTTCTTCTGTGAACGATGGGAAGATGAAATTGATGTCTATTGGATTGAATTGCCACCCTAGGGGGAACAAAATTTGTGTAACCCTTTAATAATTAATAAGAAGTCTGTAATAACAGGTCACTTGCAATCTTCTTTAACTTTAAAAATCTATTTGACATGTACTTATTCAACAAAAGAAACTTTGTTCGGTGGAGTTCTGAATAGTTGCGATTCTCCTTTTATTATTATTTTTTTCACACTTCCCTGTAATGGTTTTGCTCTGATTTCTTTTGTCTAAATGACTATTGTAATAACTAAATGCACGACAGGGTCTTGCAAATTGTGTCACATTTGTTTTTCTTAATCCCCCTCAATTTTTATTTGGTTATTCAACTATGTGCACTTTTTTTTTTTTTCAATTTGCAACGGATTGATATATATTTTTTTCTCTTATCCAAAATGTATGGATATCTTTTTTTTTGGTGGCCAAGAGTCAGGTTGTGGTCAAAGAACAAAGACTCGAAGAGACTGTAAAATGATGGGGTTGGTCGAAATCCAGATTGAGACTATGATAAGAGCGTGGCCAATGGCCGGGATCAGACGAGCTCTAATACGAAATGAGATGAACAAAGTTTGCTCACACAAAAAATATCCTTTTTTTTTTGGTGGCCAAGGGCCAAGTTGTGGTCAAAGACCAAAGACTCGAAGAGACTCTAAAACTACGGGGTTGGCCAAAAGATGGATCGAAACGAAGCTCTGATAAGAGCGTGGCCAATGGCCGAGATCAGACTAGCTCTGATACCAAATGAGACGAACAAAGTTCGCTCACACAAAGAATATCCAATTTAAATAGGATAGTACACATAAATCCATATAGGATAGTAATAATATGAATAATGAATAAGTTATGAGATGATTACAATGAAAATGAGGGCCATTTTATATATCCTAAGATGGGTGCCCTTTCATGAATAGACACATCCTTTAGATAAGACATGATTTTTTTTTTTTTATTCATGATGTGTTTAATTATTATTATTATATATATATATATATATATATATATATATATATATATATAACAGTCATGCCCTAGGCGGTTTGATTCATATCCTTTTTAGCACCGAGATTTGCTCTACGAATAAAATTTTCAACCACTACCATGCTCTAGTTTTTATGAGGGTAAGGACATGATTTTCCTGGAGTAGGATTTTTGTGATGAGATTTTCTAGCCTTCCTATTTTCCTTCATCTCCTTATGCCATTGAGGATACAATTGGAAAACATGTTCTTTATCCCAAGTTGTCTCCGAGGCGGAAATTTTTCTTGGAATTCAAGGGTAGGTTGGATGCTTTAAGAAGAAATTTAGCATCTCAATCTTTCACTCCCTGAGTAATTATCAGTCACCCTCCATATTTTTTCTCATCCCTTCTCAAGCTTCAGGGAGTGATAAGATCCAGGGTACTCAACCTTCTAACCCTTTGAGCCAACCTTATGAGTCTTTATCTTGTCATAACCCCATTCAAGTATGTATTGAGAATTCTCGCAGGAATCTGACTTGGCATAATTTTGTCCCTCCCTCCCGCCTCCATGAGTTAAACTTTATGATTAGTTATGCTACAATGCATTTTCTAATTCATGTTCTTTTTGTGCTTGATTTATCTTTATGCTAGTTTATGATGAAGCACAAAGGTATATGTTTTGTTACAATGCTAGAATGGTTTTACTGGTTATTTTATTATACCTAACATTTATACTAACATAGATTAGAGTAGTTAGGTTAGGGTAGGCATTTGCATCTTGCATTGCGTTGTATATATGTTGCATCTTGCATATCATACTAGTATAGTTGCATCTTGCTTGATTTTGCATACATGCATATGATTTACATGTTATTTTCTTTCATCATTGCATATTGTTATGTTACATTCTTATGATTTGCATACTCATATTGATATGTTTTAATAAAAATGTAAAAAAACAAATTCTTTTTCAAGTTTTGCTCATATTTTTATAGTCAACATATTTTCTCATATGAATAAGGGGTGAGTGCGCCACCCTTCGATATCCCAATCTTTGTTTTGTCTCAATGTGTGTAGGCACAAGTTATACCAGGAGATGCTGAGGTTCTCATGCACTCTGGTGAGAACATGTCCCCATGTAGGAGCTAGATGTTACCCCCTCAATCTATGGGTAACTAAGAAGATCATGTCTTGAGGCCCAAAGGTAGAAAGCATGGAGTGCTAAGAGTCAATTTGAGCAGTAGATCCCGCATGCTCCCTCCTATTCATGCTGATCACCACTCATCACCCGTAGCAGAGAAACATCCACTACATCGACTTGGTCCCAGAGGACAACGAATCTTGCTTCATAAGGAGACAAGTCTAGTGTCATGAGGAAACAAGTCTAGTGTCATGGTAAGTGTCACTTTAACATTTGAAGCATTTGAGTATATTGCAAAGAATCCTTTCTTGATTATGGAACATTTTCTTGGAAATTATTTCTTTTGCCTAATTTCACCTTGGTGACTGACATGGTTTCCTAGTAAGTAGGTCACCTTCGGGAAAAGGGTTTATAATAGGTGGTTCCTTGAAGGGTCATCGTACCATTTCCTCTCATACTTACCATTTTCTACACTTTTTCCCCTCCATTCTCTCATCTTTTGGGTTTTCGGTCTCATTGACCCAAGAAGGGATTGTACCTCATTTCATGGGAAGAAGGGGCTAAAGTGCTAGAGGTGTGGTAGTTGGAAAAAGTTAAAATCCAATCATTATCCTTCCAGACGCTCACTCTAAGGTCCTGAGAGAAATGAAGCGCTACTCCATAAGAATCAAGGACCTTCTAACATATAATTAATAAATGTCTCGCTTGTTGGGGAAATGCATTTTTTGGTGTCTCTTACTTTCCATTTCATATGACACTCTCTGTGTTTCTAAATTCAAGTGGTAATGTGGTACTCTTTACTTTCCATTGCACATAGTACTCAATGCTTTGGACCATAATCAATTAATGGAAATAAAGGGCTTGGAAAAATGTTGCATCACAGGTGAAGGACAACACACCCTCTACACAGGCACCCATAAATGAGACAGTACGAACCCTTGTATGTGAATATCCCGTACCGAAAAGTCTTTCCCCAGTCCATCTCATATTCATTACATGACTTAGATGGATTCTTTTTGGGAAACATCCTTTGGCTTGGGGATTCGCCTACCCGGTAGGGCACCATGACACCCCTCCCATACCCAAATTAGAAAAAAATTATAAGATATTTGAGCATTTGTTTAATTTGAGAAGGGGGGTTTTATGCATATGTTTGGGTGGTTATCTTATTATATGTGTCTTAATTGGAATGATTCATATGACTTGTGGACCCTTGGAGGGTGTACTTGTTTGTCTTTGCAGGACCTTTCCCACAAGATGGATGCTTGACCCCACGTCTAGGGAACCATTTAATGATGACAATTTCACCTTGATGATGGAAGAAGTTCCCTTTGGAGGCATCTTGGCATGGATAGAGGATGAGACTCCACCCTTCTCCACTTGAACGTCGACCTTTGGAGGCCTAGACGTCACCCTCCTAGCCCATGACGCCACTTAGAGGCTAGGGTTTGATGGATCACTTGATGGATTGATGGAGGCGGGATGTAGCATGTACCTTGGAACATGAGAGAGGGACACATGGAATTTGGAGGTCCAAACATTCCACATTTTCAGCCTTGACGTCACTCTTATGAGCCCAACGTCACCCTACTAGGGAACAACATCACCCTCCTAGGGTTTTATTTCATGTAAATTTATTTTTTTGTAAATTGAAAAGACAATTTGAAGGGGTTGACCCTCTTTTCTAACAACATGAATTTTCATTAGAGTCTCTTGGATGTCTAGGGTTTCCATATAAATATGGCTAGCCAAAACTCATTTTATCATCACATTCTTTCTCACACAAGTGAGAGACAATTCTGAAAATTTTCGCTATTTTTGGGATATTGGCTCTTTTACCTAGTGCACTATTTTGGAGGACATGTGTGGATCATTCTTTGCTGATTTTTGGATGGATGTTCTGCATTAGGGTTTATTCTTGTCAAATTTTGGTGAAGTAAGTAGAATTCTGCAATTTCATTTCATGTTAGTGAATGCCTATGGTAAATTTTACTTGTTCATATTGAAGAATATTGCTTGAAAAAAACCTAAGAGAGGAGCTAAGAGAGGAGCCTAAGTGCTTCATTCTCTCACAAGGATAGTCTCATCCATAAATTTGTAAAGGAAATCACACCTAGAGTTAAGCTCCCAAGGCCCTAAAGTGATATCACTTTAAGAGTTTGATTCTAGACTCTTGGTTATAATTTAATTCAAGAACTTAAGAAGGGAGAAAAGGTTGCTAGAGCCCAAAAGTGATTTCACTCTAGCAATCCTTCTCTTTAAGGCTTGAAATATAGGGCCCTAATGTGCTAGCACCTTATATTTCAAACCCTACCTCTTAGATATTACTATTATCATCTCCAAAACAAATTGTATTGTTGTTGTAAAGGACTCCATAGCCCAAAGACACTAATCTACATGCTCTCTTGTGATGAAAGTGATCAAACAACTCTCTATTTTCATTCTCTAAATATTTTCACTAACTTTGATAACTCTAACCTAAGCTAACTTACTAATATACTTTCTATTGTTGCAAAAGTTTTCTACAACCACACTAACATACACTAATTTATTGCATGCATTGTTCTAATAGTGGCCAAACATACTTAGAAATTGCTTGGAACAATTGAATAATAATCTACTGGATATGTGCTATATTCTCCTTGTCAATTAATGCAATTCTGAACTCTATTGTTTGTTGTTGTTACTAATTTGTCTTTGCTGTTATAAACTGTCATACTGCTGCAATTTCATAACAACCGTATTAACTCTCGCTATCTAGTGTCCTAAAGAGATGTTATTTTCTTACTTGTGCTCATAATTCATCATATATATGTTATAAGTGTTCTTGTCCTGAGCATGTACTTAAACCACCTTTTACCTCTTATTTCTCCTTGACCTAGACGTTGACTTAGGTGATCAAGAGAGGGGGTGACAGGCTTTTGTAACGTACCCAACCTCCTAGCTGGGTACCACGCCTGATACCAATTTGTAATGTACCACGTTACCAACACTAACGAATTCTCCAATACCAAAATCTGTCACATACCCAACTTACTATTGGGCGATGCTTCTCTAAAATCTAGTGCACAAATTCTACTCTATAACATTGGTTTGCGCAAAAATACTTGAAGTAATGCGCTTGACCCCATACCAGGTCGCGCCACAAAACTTTCCTCTTCTAACACAACTTATAACAGTGGAAGTAAGACAATACAACTACGCGTACAAACATACTGAGAACAAAACATCACTATGTGTGTAAACCATTATGAACATGTGATCATTAATGCGATGCAACCATTTTGGCGTCACACAAAGATTTTGTTCTCCTTGTATGAGCAAACTTCTTCCTTGTGCGCACAAGCAAATCTATCCTCATGTGTGCACGAAGTATTTATCTACACACATGACCATTCTAACCTTGCCTTAGAGACTCATGACCATTATTATAAGATTAAATTAACATAAATAAATAATAACAATTGTCATACTTTGCATGTACGACTACAAATACTGAATATCAACACCACAATTACATGTGCAAGCAAAATTGTACATAATAACAACAATTACTTATATGCAACATCATACAAGAATTAAACTCATAATAGACATAGATAATTAAACACAAAGTAAATGAGACAAACACATACATGACACTTATCTTTAATGAAAATTCATCAACTGTGCACATAACTCAAATGTTTCTCCCAGCCATAGACTCTATTGCTCATAAACATTCAGCAACTGTTCACCCCTGAGCTGGGGCTTAAACTCCACCAGGTAAAAAGGATTCCTAGTGCTAGGCTAAGGTCTGATAATCAACAAAATTTCTCAGTCCAAGGTGCCCATTGCTGCAACTAGTCTACAATCTCTCATTCCCCACATGCCTGTCCCACCCAAGGAAGTGTGCCCCTTCTCTTCTCAATAGTCCCTTGAATGTCCCACTTCCCTTGTAGGGATTCAAAAACATGCCATAAAAGAAGTCTCAAAGCCTTGTAACTAATGCCCAACGCACCAGGGAACAATTCCTAGCAAAACTCTCACCTAGAGAGAAAGCTCATGGGATTGACAACCCACCTCTTCGTCAACAAATCTCTCACCTGGAGAGAATGATCACAGGCTTGACAACCTGCCTCTTCGTCAATAAATATCTCACATGGAGAGAATTCTTAGGGGCCTAACAACTTGCCTCTTCGACAACAAAACTCTCACTTGGAGAGTATGCTCATGGGCCTGACAACCCATCTCTTCGACCACAAACCAATTTTTCCCAAGCACATGGTTATACAATGGAACTCAGTTCTAGATTTCCCTAGATGGGTGTTGGTCTAAATGATCAAGGAATGAGATGAATGATTTTTTTCCTACCCCCGAAATACACTAAGGAAATGAATATATATTGCATGCCTTAAACTAGACACTTGTCACCTTCAGAATTAGCTTTAGCCACATGGTGACTCATTCCCATCCCTTGGGAACTTAGGACAAATAATTATCCATAAATTACAATTTTAAAAAATATTAATAAAATATTCCCTTGGATTTAAGTCTCCCCTTTTCTCTTTTTCAGTGGATTTATCCCCCCGTCTCTTTTCGTCCGATCTATCTTCTTGAAGCGATGTGATATTATTAATAACTTGAGTGTGATTACATTTTACAAGGATAGGCGCACTGGCCTATTAGTATCTCGGATCACCAACCCCATAACCACACATGCTCTTTGACCTCAAATACTTGGTTCAATGCACACTTCAAGGTAATCTCCGTGCCCTTACTCAAGTGAGTGCAACACTGTGAAATGTGTGCACCATTCCTTTAATGTGCAACCACACACACTTACCCAGGTGCGTGCAACACTATTACATGTGTGCACCCTTTCTTTGATAACAATCCTTGCACATTACTTAGGTGTACGCAAAACCAAAACTTGGTGCCAACATATCACCAACCTATATGTACATTTATATTTACAATCGGTACCAACGACTCACCAACCTATATGTACAATTACAAATGGGGTTCGGATTAGGGACATTACAACTTGGATATCAAAATTGCTACTTTGATCCCTTGAGGTTACCAGGGAAGCCTCCCATGTGGTGGACCTCCTCCATCACTAAAATGAGGGGATTTCTTACTAAGGTGATAGTGGTAGGGTTTCTTGTAGTTACACAAGATTTGTTGATCTTGTGTTGAGATTTGCACAACTACAAATCCTGTGATAATAATTACCTTATCGTGAGAGTTTCTTCTCCTAGGTTACTTGAAGATTGTAGGAAGTTGTTTAAGTTGGGAACTGGTTTTGAAAGATGTGACTTAGATTTATCCGAGGATTATTATTTATGGTCCGACTACTATTACGTGTTTTATGAATTAAAATTAAATGCAATGCCAATGTAAATTATAAGATGCAAATGAGATGAAACTTAATCTATTCTAATCATCCTAGCTCAAAATATTAAAGCATTGAAATATATGAAATATCATAGATAAATAAACACAACAAAACATGGATTAGTTCATTGTATCTATAGAATACATAAATATCCATATGATTAACAACAAATCAAGGGTAACTTGTAATACTACTATAAATTACAGTTTGACATCAATTTGTCATCACAAAGAATAAGATGAAGTGAGAACAAATACCAGATACATGAGAATAGTCTAAAGCAAATTAACATCTATTTTTACAAATTCTAGAGCACCATGAACCACAAGAATAGTCTATATTCAATCACAACAACATTAGAAATCTCCAAAAGCTTAGCCAATAATGGATTCTCAATTAACTTTGAAATTAGTGTACAATGTCAAGCAAAAAACTCTCTTTTCTTTACATTCATACTATTTATACACATAATGAGAGCATGAGAAGTTGAAACATTTCAATTTTGTGACTCTTCACATTCCAATCCTAGCTGTCAGGAGGCTATCCTTCTACATTGGTTTTATCTTTTACATATTATCTACAAGCATCATACACTTTACTAATTTCATGAGAGAGGAGAAAATGGTGTTGTCCCATTCAGGCCTGATAAATAGATAATTTATGTTCTATTTATCTAGCCTTTTCTCCAACTTGGACAGGAAATGGTTCATTAAGTTCATTTTAGTTGGAATTTGTACATATTCCCCGATCCTTGCCTTGCTTATTTTGTGAATCTCTTCTATGATACTCCTTTCTTGGATTTGTCTTTCCTGTAATGTACCCATCACTCCAAGTTGGGGTAAGAATACATTTTTTGCCATGAAAGGAGGTAGACACCGTTATTGTTTGATTGATTCTACAACTTCCCATAACTGGTCACAATTACTCTAATTCTTGGGTATCCTCATTCAATCGATGACTTACATCTTTCTGACAATCAAGTCCTATCTTATTTATGATGATTTTTCTTTCACTTAATCTTTGTGTATTTGGAGGAGCATCAAAAAAATATTGTTGCTATTGTTTCAAAAGCTCAACACATCTTTGCCATTCCTCCTGTGTTCATTTCCATTCTTTTTCTCTATTAGAGAGGGAGACTACTTCTTGATACTTGTTTTGAAAGTATTGCGGTCTTCTATATAATCCCCTCTGCACGATGTCCATATCATCTTGAATTTCTAAAACATATTTTTATAAATTCTATAGTGTCACCCTTTGCAATGTTATAAAATTTCATTGGATGTTTTAGGTCCTTTATTTCCTCTTGTAGTCCTCTATGTCACAGGCCATTTTGAGAATATTTAAGGTGATGGCTTGGGAAGGGACCACTCTAGTAGAGGCTACTACTATGGGATCTATTTCATTCACATTTAGCACAATGGTCTCCGTGGTCTCTACCAGAACTTGATCTCTAGTTATTTTCCTTTTTTTTGTGTGTTTGGGACAATCTACATCCCTTTTTTATTGAAGGAAAATAGTTCTAGTCGAGTTGCTTTGTTAGTTGGTTGATATATTTGCATGAATTGTTAAAAAATAGGGCCCATAGGAGATGGTTGTTTTCTTCCCATACTTAGGCCAATGTGAAACATAATTACTGGACCTCTTGAGATGTGCTTTTTCTTTGGTTTATCCAACTCCTCCATTGCCTCCTTGTTGAGTGCTACCTCCAGGAATCCCTAAAGCTTTATCCTCAACACTTTTATTTTTCTTTTCATCTTCAATTTGATTCTTCTTCAACTCTCTTCTTCTCATCCTCAACTTCTTCTTTTGTGTTCTTTCTTTGTGCTTTCTCTTCAACAACTCGCTTTTTTACTTTAGCTTCAATTTTATTTTTCAGTGCTTCATTTGCAATTTTCTTCTCCCTCTCTGCTTCAACTTTGACAACTTGTTTTTCTACCTTGGCATTGGCTCTTTTCCTCTCCTTTGCTTCAACTTAAAAAAATTTCTTTATTCGTACTTGCACTAATTCATATGAGAGTGCTCTCTTCTTTACTTCTTCCTTTGGATATTCTTCGTGGGAGTAAGTCCAAGTGATGGTCACATAATTCGGGTGATTCTTCAACGCTTTCCTTGGGTCATGCATCTAAATTATCTCCTCCTCAAACTTGTATTTCTCCTGTCTTTAAACATCCATTTTTGTGAACAGAGTTGGTTAGTCAATATAATCCTATGTAGAGATGGTACGTGGGACATACATTTCTCTTGGAGGAACTAGGAACACATTAAAACCATGAACAATTGTTTGCTATGTTGTCTTTTGGATAAGTAGTCGATTCAATACATGCATGTGAAGGGTGTGAGGAGACTTGGTTGCTCCATATACTTTTATATAAGTCAGCTTCTTATCCATATATCTGTCTTCTATTTGCGATACCACCGTGATAGTTTCTTTGGATAGCCTCAAGCAATTCTTGCTAAAACGTTGTTCATATAGAGGAGCAAAACATTAATCACATATTTTAGTATAATGGTGCATGGATTTGTTCTCTGAGAGGTATTGACAATACACTTGCGGGAAATGAATTTCTAGCACATCCAATGCCCAAAAGGTAGGATGACACGTAGAATTTTGGGTTTGTGCTAGATGTGGTGTATTTTCCCCTAGCCACTTAATCAATTATTGCAATGACAAGATAATAGCCCAATTGAATATTGTTCCCTCTTCTAATATTCTACATAGAAGAGGAATCCAAGCCTCTTTGAAATGTGTATATCTTTTCTCCTCATATAGTTTGCTTACTAAGGAAATTCCATCCTTGTAAGTGCTAGCGGGAAAACCCCCCCTATGAATACACCAGGGTTCAAAATGTAGGCAAATCAATTAACCGTCTAAAAGTAAAATACTTCTCTAAACTACTCCAAACATACCAAAAATCATACAAGAAAAGAAAAGATGAGGGAGATCGAGTAACTATACCTCTACTCCACGTCCGGTGATGATCCCCTCGCGCTTGAAAGATTCCCTAACTGCACGCCTCCTCCCAGGGATGAACTACATCCAAAGATTGACAAACAAAATATGACAAGCATGATATTCCATATACAAATTAGGTTTAGGTGTTAGAATGTCAAAACATAAACCAATAAAAGCATTCAGTACACCATGATTTGGAACAGGAAAAGTAATTCTTTTATTAATAACTCAATGATTATACCTTTACAATCAAAGCCGACTATTGTTCCACGAACCTGGTCCAAGATTCTCTTCACCAAGCTCCAAGTGCACCTTTGTATGGCTTCTCCTCTGAACCTTCTGATCTCTTATTGGGAAGTGAATGGGTTTTGATGGAGGAAGAAGGGATAATGGGGAAATGCTGAGACAATTCTCACAAAAGGGCTACAATAACTTGGGCAAGGAGTAATGGC
>ML776647.1:1200046-1222290 GCA_009831015.1 Picea engelmannii | reverse complement strand
CCAAACACATCACACCAAAGACGATCTACGCAGCAGAAATAATCACACCAAACACATCACACCAAAGACGATCTATCGGGGCTTGGCCTTGACCCTCGTATAGTCGTTGAAAAAAGGAAAAAATGACTGATCTTTGTACTTGGCTCCAGTCAAATTCCAAAAACCTTTCAAAATTTTACAATTTGGCAATTTTGCACTTTTACACAAAAAATGTCTTCGAAACTCTTGCAAAAAGAAAATCGCCCCCCCTCAAAGTAAAATTACTTTGAATTACAATGTATTTCCCAAAAATATTCAAACTGCTTATAATGTGATTTTGGCTGCTCTTTTATTGATCTCTCCTTTTAGGGCTTCAATAATGTGAATTGGATTGTTCTTTTATTCGACGCTCCTTCGCTGTATACACAAACTTTGCTCGCGGTGGGGTAAGCTTTCACCTGACAATAATGTAGAAAATAATGTTTGTTATCCCTGTGAGGTAGCACCAATTCCCACGCAATTTTAAACACGCGTCTTCTGCGCCACTCTGATCGAATTAAATCTGCACACGTTTTTAAATCTCCACGAATCAACATGGATTAAATCTTGCTGGAGTGCCGAATTCGTGCATGCAAACTCTGAATATTTTAACCTACTCATGGATCTATATGCAGGGCTTCAAATCGGATCTGGCACGCGTTTTTAAGTCGGATCTGGCAGAAAATGAATTCACTCCAGCAATTAACTCCGTCCAGAAAACAAGATAAATAACTCCTTCAAGGGGGAAGTGTGCTGGAACAAGATCTGGGCAAAAGTACAATTGTATATTGCTCATGAACTGATAATGCCATTGATCAAGAGATGAAAATAACAGAAAATGGAGCCTTCTGTATTAGAGTGTGCATGGCAAAAAAATGGAAAGCTGAATTCTCGAGAAGTTGGGACGGGGAATTCGCACGCACACAAATCTTGCATGGATGAATCAACACAGATCTGCACTTTCTCAGATCTAGCACGCGATTTGATGGTCGGATCTCTGCACTTTCTTTACACAGATTTAGCACGCGATTTCGACTTGTCAATACCACAATAATTGCTGGATCGAGCACGCGATTTGATGGCCGAAGGGATGTGGATCTGGATCTAGCACAGTGAATTTTAAATGCATTTGCTATTGTATGGATATTGTTGGGCTAAACTAAACTATTACCCCACGCGTTTTTAAACACGCATTTTCAGCATTTATGAAAGATGGGCAGGTCAAGACGTGTACAACAGATTCTTATTTATACCACAAATACACAAATTGAGATTCGATCCAAGAACCTCTCGCATTTATAGAAAAGAGAGATGCGCACACTCAGTAGATTCGAACTCAGCACGTCCAGCAAAAAAAAAAATTTAATACATTCAACAATAAACTAGATCGTTTAATGGCATATCATTTTAATTGCAGATCGATTCATATATCAGTTGTAATATTGCGAATCTGAAAACATTGATTGCAGAATGACGGACAGAAGGACTGATAATTCTCGTAGCTTTCAGAACTGGGAGATAACAGGCTGGGCATATGATCATCTACAACGATGAGATCGTAGAGGGCAGTATTGGTGGCAAACTATTGCTCAACAGTGAAGATCTTTTGGTTGCAGGACATGTGAGGACTGAAATCTAATGGCTGAGTCTAATGATTGCAAACTGAAATTAACAACAATTTCTTTTCCTTTTTCTTAAAAAATTTGAACAATAACTGACCGATTTACTGACAGAGTATGCGTCGACTTTTCTTGGTCTGCAACGCAGAGATCTCTTCCGCCGATCAACAAATCTCTTCTTCAGTTCAACAACATTACTGGAGCTCTGATACCACAATAATGGACGAAGTGTCCTCAGACACACAATTTTATTAATAGGAAAAGAAATTACATAAGAGACGTTGCAAGAGTTTACATCCAACTACTCAATACTCTTGCAATGAGCAATATATAGGCTAAAAGTCCTAACAAACTCAAGATATGGATCACTTATTAAATAAACAAGTGTCCATTTACAATAAATGCTATCTTAACCATCTTAAAAAAAATCTCCTAATTTAGAGCCTAAGATACGACACTTTTCTAGAGTCATATCTTTTACAACAATAATGTATCTCTAAAGTTCTACATTTATTTAACAAATATTCTAGATTATTAATTTAATATTCTAAATTAATAATCTTTTTATTCTAACTTTATAAACTATGATAATTGTATTTTGGATTATCTAACAAGGAGGGGATGTGAAATGGGAAGAGTTTCACTGTTCTTATGTTTAGATCTAAAACGAGACCCCAACACCTCCTTTTATATGACAAAAGGATGGTTATTCGGTTGGGTGATGGGCTATAGGCGGTGGATTAGTTGGGCAACTTTTTATTTTTTGCAACTTTTGCAAGTATATGCGGGCTGTAATGGTGTAGCATGCATATGTATGCGATCTGTAGTGGTGCATCAAGCATATGTACGTGGGCAGTAGTGGTGCAGGGCACGTACATCTTCAAAAAATTGGGTTTTTAGAAGAGCAACTCAATAGTGCTTTGGAAAAAAATGCAAGTAAGAGGGCCAAAGGCCAGGTATGTATGTGTAGAGAAATTTAGGGATATAAAAATAAGTCTCCCTTAAATTCGAGGTGGGGCATATATTTGTTTCTAGGGATTTGAATTGCTTTCCCTCAACCCATTAGCTGTTGATGATATCATGACAATCATTATTCTGGGCAAATTTCCCCACCCATTCACTAGTCATGTACTGCTCGACCCTAGGAAATTGTAGTATGTTTCCAACTTACTCGCTTCAAAGGAAGCTATACATTTACCTTCATCATTTTTTACCATCTTCGATTCAATATTTGTGTGTTCAA
The DNA here is from genome assembly GCA_009831015.1 of Picea engelmannii. Lineage (NCBI taxonomy): Eukaryota > Viridiplantae > Streptophyta > Pinopsida > Pinales > Pinaceae > Picea > Picea engelmannii. The sequence continues at coordinate 1,219,410 of ML776647.1, read as the reverse complement.
TGATCCATCTAATGATATTTTCATAGGGAACTGAAACTGACCTAGTAGTCACATTGTGTAATTGATGATGGAATTCTATTTTTGATCATTGGTGAGGTAAGGAAAGGTCGAAACACCTATTTCCTCCTTGTAATCCTAGAACAATTAGCCATATTGAGGGGCCCCTAGGAGGCCCGTGGAAGTAGAAGTATGTGAATATATTGGATGCATTATTCCTTGCTTCGACACTCCATGACAGTAGTCTCTGTTTTAAGATTCTTTGTTTTCCTAGGATTTAATTTCTTGTGGGCCATGTAATAGTCTTGCAATCCATCCATTTTGAACAACAAATCATATTAACAAATATAGTTAGAAAATTACTTCGACTTCCAAATTGAAATCATAATTGTGTCAATCCCTTTAGGGAAGATAGGCCAAACATTTGGAGCCCTGGCATTGCTTGGGTTTCTAGTGAGCATTACAAGTTTTGAAAACAAAGTCACACAATGATTTGAGCAACATATTCATTCAAAGGGTTGATAATTATAATTCTTGGTAAAGTCAATTGGTGCTTGCTAGCAAATGCAAGTTTGAAACCATAACACACATGGAGCAAAAATATCTTATTTCTACATGAACTATCAAATTTTCAAAAAAATAACACTCCTACTATTTCATAATAGTAACATTTGAATTAATTGGGATGTGCATGAGAAGGAGATACTGATTTAGAATATAGAGGTAGGGGGGAGCTCTAGTTCGAACGAAAAACAACTATGGTAGAGAAACTACTGTTCTCAATTGCTAAACAAAAATAAACAAGGCAACAAATTCAAATTATAACTTCAAACAATTATATAACTTTTAAAATTGAATAGAACATGTAGAAAGGGTTAGTTACAGTTCAAATACAGGTGGAATAAAGGGCCTACATGAGTGTTATGAGATTCAACGGTTCCATGGGGAGTTTTGTATGAGGTTGTAATTAGAGTGAAAATAAACCCAATGGAGAGTTAATTGGGACCTTGCAAAAGATGTCAATTTCAGAGGAATAAAAAAGATGTCAATTTCAGATGAAGATAAAGGCTTGATAGGGAAGGTTGGGGGACTTTACACTTTCAAATGAAACAATTTAAAAAAATCCCAATGAACATCGAGGTAGTTTGAACTTTTTCAAAATGCAAGTTAAAAAATAGGTGGATAGTTCAGCAAGTTGATTTCATAATTGATATTTGAGGATCTAAAAGGATCAATGAGTGCATCAAATATGAGATTGCTTTCAATAGAAGGATTTTAATTCACCTCATAATTTATTAGAATGTAACTAGAAGGTATTATATTTCATACAAAGGTAGATTCAAAGATAAAGTCATTTACCTTTTTGAAACTAGGTGAAAGGGAAACACATGAAATGTCAAGGCTTCATTTAACAAAAGAGAGCAAGGAAGATTTATCCAATATGCCTTTGAAACCTTGAGGTGCATCAAAGTTCCAAAAAACCCCGTCCATTGTGAAGCATCATCACAATCAGATAAAAGAAAATATATCATATGATGAACTTTTTGCGATATTAAAAATTAAAAAGGGGTTCCCAAGTGCTCATAATAAGATAAAAGAAAATAAATCATATGATGAATCTTTTTCAAAATTAAAATTCAAAGGGTTCCCCAAGTCTAAGGACTTGGTGCTTTTTGAGGCCTTAGCATTGGACAATGTTGAAGCCTTACAAATTGTCCAAAGTGTTAACCTCAAGGATTTTTGTCACAAAATATTTAATTCAAATAATAGGTGTTGATGATAACCATTTTTCAAGGTAAGGTAAAGAAGGATTACTTTATTATACCATTTTTTTTGTCCATTTTTTATTCTCACAAACAAAGAAAGGCTTTCCTTATAACTTCTTAGGTGTTGTCCACTTTTAATTTTGAATCGGGGAATGTGTGGATTTATGATCCTAATGGTATTATTCACAATAGAAGGACCAAAAATGGAATAGGTGGTTATCTTTATGATAAGAAATAATTATAGAAATTGACAAATAAAAATAGTTGGGAGGAAGTCAGATAGGTTTTTATTGGGTGAAAATGATCCAGGTGGATATTGGTGGCCACCCACCTATTCCAACTGGCTCCTCATGTCCGTTTCTTGTTCAACACGTTCTTCTGTACTGCTTTGTAATTGTGCGTTCTACACTTCTAGGGCTGTTTGAATCCACACACATCCTCCAAGTGGATATGGGTGGCCTCTCACCTAATCCAACTAGCTTATTTTTTTATGTTTTCATGTCAACACATCTTGTTGTACTTTGAGGGACGTTTTGGGGCCCTAAACGTTGTATTTTTGTCTCTCCATAGTCAAACTATAGACAGAGTCATAGTTTGACAATAGAATACATAGCTCTCTGAAATACCTTTCCAATGGGCTATCACACGCCTAAAACGGAGGTCGTATGCAAAAGTTACGACCCTTGGAAGTTGAGGTACCAAATTACACCAACTTACCCATAGGGCCCACATGACTTTTGGCGTTTCAACTTCTAGGGTTAGGTTTTTGGATGTCTAAGGTTTTGGAATTGATGATTAATATCAAAAATGCCTCTGGAGCCTCATTGTAATCGATTCTTCTCAGAAAAATGCGCGTAGAAACAACATCTCTTCTCAGAAATAGCTACCACCATTCGAGCAAGTGTTTTGATTATGCAGTTTTACAGTTTGAGCCTATTTTATTATCTAATAGAAGATATTTTTCACTGGATATTTGTGTTATTATTCATATCTCTGTGTTTATTGTATTCAATCTGTTAATCAATCCATTCCTCTCCTAAATATGGATTAGTGGTATCAGAGGGGTATGCTCTTCATTCATTTTTCTTCGTGCATGTCCCTGACAAGATCTGGGTACAAGAAGTTGGGACTCGAACCAATCGATCCATTACAATATCGGTCGCGTCGAGCCAGACAAAAACCTATGGGGGACGAAAATAAAGATGATGGAACATGAGATCCTATTAAAGTGTTGCTCAAGGAATCCCTCGCGTGACAAAGGAACAAAATGATGGACAACTTCATGCCGATTCTTCGATGAATTCCCACATGAGAAGCATCTTCATCAAGCGGCCATGCAACCCCCTTTAACGTGTAGGTAAATTTTGATATTCCATTATTTGAAGGACTAATAGATGCAGATACTGTAGATAAATGGTTGAATTTGCTCGAAGGATATTTTTTGGTCGACAATTTTTTCGATAGGGAAAATATCACTTTTGCACTCCTCAAGGCCGTTCCCCATGTTAAATACTGGTGGGATACTTACGCTGAGAAAAGGGTAGTGGAGGAATCTACAATGTTTGTGGTATCCCCTACATGGGATTCCTTCCGGGATGCCATTAAAGAACAATACTACCTTGTTGGAAGCTACGAGGACCAATACACTAGATGGACCACCCTATGTCAAGAAAGGGACCAGACAATACCATATTTCACCAATATTTTCCATACCCTACGCACCAAAAATGGGTATCAAAGAATCTGAGCATCATCTGGTGCTCAAATACTGCAACTATTTGCATAAATACATTCAAATGAAAATGGAGTTTCTTGACATTGCCTCATTGGGCACAACTTATAGACACACTGTCAAGATCGAGCATAAATTTAAGTAGAAACAATGAGAGTTTGGATCTGCAAACCCCTCACAGCCGAAGTAGGAAAAGGCAGACCCAATCCACATAGTAAGGGACCAAGTCGAGATGGTCTCCCTTAGGACAACCAGTCCAAGCTGCAACACAAGAAGGGCAATGAGAACACGAATAAGGACATAGGAAAATGGTGTGAGTACCATAAAAGTCCTTGGCACAACACCGAAGAATGCTGCTCCAAGAAATCCCTTATGGTCGAGAAGAAGGCTTCTGAATCAAAGACCGATTTTGATTTCGAGTCAAATCAAAGTGCCACTGTCGCTACCACCAAAGTCAAGCCAAGCGAACAAGAAGAACCAGAGGAAGGGGGAAGCCTCTTTTACTCGTAGATGTGGGTCAAGGGGGCTCCGATTCATTTCATTGTCTACACCAGTAGTAAGAATAACCTGATTTTAGCAGAGGTTTTCAAGCAATTTGACCTACCAATGACACCACACCCGCATCGCTACACCATCGGTTGGCTTCACCAAGGAAAGATATCTTCGTGTCAACCAACAATTCCATCTACCCTACGACATCAAGCCTTTCAAAAATGAGGTACTGTGTAATATTGATCCCCTTGAATATTGTGATGTTCTTTTAGGAAAACCATATTTGTGGAAGCGTCATGTTGTGTATGAGTCTAGACCCCACAATGTTATTATTACTTTGGGTAGACAATTGTACAGGATCCCAGAGATAGCGCCGCCTACTGCTATTTCTTTAATTTCTGCTAAGAAATGTAGTGGTCATCTCAAAGACCAGGAAGTTTGTCTTCTTTGTGATCTGTGCTCACAGTAAGCAGAAGGTCGCTGCCACATCCGTGGCCTCTACACAACTCCTCTCTTTGCATAAGAAGTGAGTGGACGGGATCGTGGAAGAATACAAAGACGTCTCCGCCTCACCTACAGGGGTACCGAAACACTGCCAAGTCAAGCATCCAATTGATTTGACCCCCGACGTGCCTCTACCTATTGGACCATTCTATCAATTCTCGCTGATGGAGAATGATGAAATAAGGCATCAGATCCAAGAGCTTCTTCAAAAGGGGCATATCAGGCCTAGCTCCTCCCCTTGCGGAAGCCCGATTATACTGGAAGAAGGAAGGGACTTGGCGACTTTGCATTGTTTACATAGCCTTAAACATAATCACAATCAGGAACCACTACCCCATTCCCAGGATTGATGACCTTCTTGAACAACTCAAGGGGGAAATTTATTCAACAATATTGACCTAAAGTATAGCTATCACCAGGTTCCCATCGAACCAATTGATGTACAAAAGACAACCTTCAAGTCTAAAGAAGGCCTCTATGAATGGCTAGTCATGCCCTTTGGATTAAAAAACACACCAACCACTTTCATGAGATTGATGGATGATGTATTGAGACCCTTCACCAACTCCTTTTTGGTAGTATATTTGGATGACATCCTCATATTCAACAGAACGTGGGAGGAACACATGCGACATATTCAACAGGATTTGAGCACTTTGCAGCAACACAAGATTTATGCCAACTTGGAAAAATTCTCTTTTGGCATGAACAAGGTCCAATAATTGGGATACATTGTTGATGAGCATGGGGTACATGTTGATCCAGCTAAGATCCAAGTCATCCGTGACTGGCCATCCCCGACCACACTGACCGAGCTTCAGATCTTTTTGAGACTAGCCAACTTCTATCGACGGTTCATGTTGGGATTCTGGCATATTGCATGGGCCCTTATCCAGGTGACCAAGGGTGGTGGAAGGGCCAAGTTCGTGTTGGGGAAGGAGAATAAATGAGAATTCGATGATATGAAGCATCACTTGTGCTCAAATCCAATACACTCCTTGCCCGATCTGCAACAACCATTCGAGATTGAGATTGATGCATCTAACTATGTTGTGGGCATAGTTATCACTCAACATAGGAATCCGATGACATACCATAGCGAGACACTCTCCAATACTGTCTGGAAATACCCCACATATGACCAGGAAATGTATTCCATTGTACAAGCCTGTCGTCAATGGAAACATTACATTTTGGGGAAAGAGAAGATCATACACACTGATCATAAGCCTATGCAGTTCATACAGACACAGGGGAAATTGCAGAATGAAAACCATCAGAAGTGGTCCACCTACCTGCAACAGTTCCATCTCAACATCAAGTATAAGACAAGTATCTCCAATCGTGTCATTGACTGCCTCAGTCGGCCTCCTGTGGCTTCACTCACCACTGTGCCCCATTATTATGGACATGAATCATCTGAGTGGCCCCAACTTTATTAGCAAGATCTAGACTTCGCCACCACATATCAACTCTTGGGTACAGGAGAAATTGTCACTGATTTTCACATTCAGGAAAAAATCTTATGCTATCTAGGCCATCTCTATGTTCCTACAAGCGAGCATGCAAAGCTGATTTGGGAATCCCACTACAGTCGGGTGGCAGGACATTTTGGCGTAGAGAAAACTGTGGTTGTTATTCAAAAACATTTTTATTGGCCAAAACTTCGACAGGAAACCAAAAAATATATTAGATCTTGCACTTCCTGTGCCATTGCCAAGCCCGCCATCAAGAAGCAAGGTCTATACACCCATATTCCTATTCCTGAGAAGCCTTGGGAATCCATCTCAATGGACTACATGTCTGGTTTTTTGTCCACCAAGCAAGGAAATGACCGTGTGTTTGTGGTCGTTGATCAATTTTCAAATATGGCCATCCTCAAATCCTATAAGAAGAATGTCACAACAACATATACTGCCAATATCTTCTTCGAATGAGTGTCGGTCCACTTTGGGATACCACAGACCATTATCTTCGACCGAGAAAATAGGTTCCTCAACACCTTTTGGTTGAGTCTCTGGTATCTGTTGGACACCAAGCTCACAAAATCCACCGCTTTCCACCCCCAAACCGATGGCCAAACATAGGTCTTCAATTAGATGATTGTGCACATCCTGCACATGTACAATTATAAGCATCCATGTACATGGGATGAGATTATCCCATATATCCAACACAGTTACAACATGGCTCTCCATAGTTCCACCATCCATATCCCATTTTAGGTGGGTCTGGGATTCCAACCCTTGGGACCCATTGATGTTGCACTTCCTCTTGCCACCGCACAAAAAGACTCTTCCCATGATTAGTTTGCAATCGACAAAGCCACCAGATTCATTGAATGAATTCGATACATTCACCAACAGGTTCATGAGATTTTGTAGAAATCCAATGCTAAGTACAAGAAAATCCATGATCAACATAGGGTACCACACCAGTTTCAAGTTAGAAACAAAGTCTAGTTAGATTTGCAGAAGGATTGTCTCACCGAGCCCCATCAGAAGCTTCACCCACTTCGTTATGGGAATTACACTATCACCAAGGCAGATGTGGGTAGCAATGATTTTGAGCTCAACACTCCACCCTTCCTTGGTCTGCATCTAGTATTCAATGTGGACCTCTTTCGGCCATATTTTCCCCTATTATTGGACACCTCCGAGATCACAGAACAACTGACACCAATAGAGCTCAACCCTGACTACATGGAACAATCATCCATTGATCAGATTGTGGACACACAGGTTGAGGGCACTCGCTAGCAGCGAATCCAAATTTACCGGGTCGTCAAGGTAGGGCTACTCCTACACTAAGGCAAGTGTCTCACCTGGGGCCAAATCCAACAAAAGTTTCCTCACATGATGGGGGAAATCAACGCAATGGAGATCATTGCTTCCTAAGAGGGGAGGATTGATCCAGGTGGATATTTGTGGCCACCCACCTATTCCAACTGGCTCCTCATGTCCATTTCTTGTTCAACATGCGCTTCTGTACTAGTTTGTAATTGTGTGTTATACACTTCTAGGGATGTCTAAAGCCCCACACATCCTCCAGGTGGATACTGGTGGCCTCTCGCTTAATCCAACTCACTTATTTTGTATGTTTTCATGTCATCACATCTTGTTGTACTTCCAGGTCCGTTTTGGGGCCCTAAACGTTGTTTTTTGGGCTCTCCATAGTCAAACTATAGACGAAGTCAAAGTTTTATGGTGGAACGTGTAGCTCTCTGAAATATATTTCCAACGGGCTATCACGCGCCTAAAACAAATGTCGTATGCAAAATTTATGATCCTTGGAAGTTGAGGTACCAAATTACACCAACTTACCCATAGGGCCCACATGACTTTTGGCGTTTCACCTTCTAGGGTTGGGTTTTTGGATGTCTAGGGTTTTGGAATTCATGAGTAATATCAAAAAGGCCTCTGGAGCCTCATTGTAATCGATTATGCTTAGACATATGCACGTAACAGCTACATCTCTTCTCAGAGATAGCTACCACCATTCGAGCAAGTGTTTCAGTTCTACAGTTTTACAGTTTCAACCTTTTTCATTATTTAATAGAAGATATTGTTCACTGTATATCTATGTTATTATTCATATATCCCTGTTTATTGTATTCAGTCTGTTAATTAGTTCGTTCCACTCCTAAATCCGAATAAGAAAATTCTTGAGAAAAAGTGGTGAGAAAATTGAAGAATACAACCACTCCCATATCCATTCTATTTTTTTTCCCCTTAGAAGCAACATAAATCGATGTTTTATGTGAAAGGAAAAGACCCAAAATTCCCATGGTTAAAAGGTGGGAGTTAAAATGTTAGGATTGGAAAACTGGAAAGATACAATCCTGGTAGATAACGGTGGTGGATTGGGAATATTCCAAGGTTTATATTGCCTTTAGAGATATTCTCAAGGATGATGATTTGTCATATTACAAGATGCAATGCACATATATGCAAATGATGTTAATGATAATGAATATGGACACACAACTTAGTTTCAATAAATGATCATCAAATCTTGATAAAACATATACTAAATGTTTTAATATAGCATAGAAAATGGGATATGGGGGTGGTGGCTTAGGTAGGGAGGGTTAGGGACTTGTTGAGGTCCTCAACTAACCCCAAATCCTAGGAGTTGGGGTCCACCCCAAATTTTTGCTAAGCATCATTGTTTAAACTTTTCTACCCTTGAAGCTCATTATTTTAATGACATTGATGTTCTTATATGCCATTATGAATTCTTGATTTCATTTGTTAGGTAACATATCTCTTATATTAAGCATAAACATAAACATTGAATAAAATACCAGATGGAAAACAAAATGTAGAGAACCACAACCAAAATGATACCTTTATTGATAGAAACCAATGTTCACTTGCTTCCTCGAGGGGACAACCTCTGACAGAGCATCGCTCTATTACAATATTTCTCAAGACAAAGCTTTCTCATGTCTCCTACTCTTATTTATACTAATTCTATCTTCTAAAGAAGAATCTAGAGGAAGATCTTTTTAGAAGCATAAACTTCTATTAAGTCTTCTTACATTGACTTGTTCATATTTATTAAATAGGCCTTATTAACTAATGTCGACCTTTATTACATGGAAAATATATTATTCTACCTATGTGAGGGGTTAGGGAGGTTAGGTCCCTAACACGCCATCCCCCTTGAAGAACAACCTTGTCCTCAAGGCTTGAGATGAGGAAATTATTGCAAAATGGTAGCCGACTCCTAGGTGGCATCTTCTGGAGTTGTATCTTTCGACTGAAATAACACTTCCTTGATGGTGCACTCATGGAGAAGAACATCTCACTGGTCCAATACTGCTTATGGTTGCAACCAAATGGAACCTTCTTCATCCAACTCAGGGAGACTGGTTTGTGTTTGGCACTTAGTTCCAATCACTTTCATTAAGAATGAGACATGAAAAACAAGATGGAGCTTAGAATGTATGGGCATAGCTAATTGGTAGGCCACATGTCCCACTCGCTTGAGAATTGTATAAGGACCATAGAATTTTGGAGAAAGTTTCTAACAATGTTTAGCTTTGAGTAAAGTATTCTTATAAGGTTGCAAATGAAGAAACACTTGGTCCCCTTCAACAAATTGATGTTTAGAAAAACCGTGATCTACTTTTTTCTTCATGTGATTCTAAGCCAAGACAAAATTTTCTTTGAGGTTACAAAGAATGGCCTCGTGAACTGTAATATGTTTTCAATCTCTTTAACATTTGAGCCACCTGGCATGTATGAGTGATCTAAAATGGATCTAGGAAGGCCTAAAAATAAAAGACCTTGGAATCAGATGAAATTAGCACCACTGCGTCAGTCTTGTCACACCGATTTCGATCATATATTGTTTTCTAAAAATGGACACCGTATGCGAAAGTTATCGCGTTCTAATCGATTTCCCAAACATGCAAAAAAGTCGACTGGTCAAAGTCAATAGGCCGTATTGCTGATGTCAGCAGTACGTCATCATGACTTCATGATGACATCAATAGGGACACATGGAAACACTAGGAGGTGACACATGTCACTCATTTTTGGCATTTTCAGAGGCTGATGTGGACCAATAAAAAATCAACATGTGACACTTTATGAAAGTGACACGTGGCATTGTATGGACGTGACACATGGCTGTACAAAATGATGACGTGGCCCATTGATAGTCCGATGCGTGGCAGTACATATGATAGGTGACAAAATGGATGTTGACATGGTGGTACAAATGTTGACGTGGTAGGGTGACGTGGCAGTATGGATGTTGACATGGCAGTATGGATGCTGATGTGGTAGGTGATTGAGCATGCTGAATGGTAGATGAATGTGTAGATGACTGGACTGTACAGGACAATCCAGAGGTGACACGTGGCCCAATTAGAGAGCACCATGTGGCACCCCAAATTTAGCCAATGTTGGCTTGGCCAAAAATTTGTTACCTTCGGTGGTTTGAACCTCCGACCTACCACCTAGCGAACCACTTCGCAACCACCGACGGACTGACCAAACTACATGTTAGGGCTTAACCCCTATGCGACATACTTGAGTTTTGTTGTGATGTTGCAGAATTTTTGGGGATAATCCCCAGTCGGTGGGGCTAGCCCGTCTTACCAGGGCCACAGGACACTCACCATACGACTCGAAAAAAGGGTTGGACCAGAAGTTTAGGGGCCAACGACTAACACTCGACCATATGGAAGTGCCCATATTTGCAGGGGCCTGGAGAAAGGGGTTGGTGCCCAATATTAGACAATTTTTTGGTTTTAAACTTTATAATAAGATTTTTTGCTATTAATTATGCTAATTTTATTGGATTTTGCTCGTTTTGGGGGGATTTGGAGCCCTTTTTGAGGCCATATCTTGAGGGGAAGTTGGGAGATGAACCCCAAATCAAAATATATAAAAATAAGAGGTTTTTGACAGTATGAAGAGGTTCAGAGACAACAAAATGATGAAGTTTTTGAAAGCCTAAGCCATTTTTATGCAAGCAAGCCATTGAGGAAGCGGACTTTGGAGCCCATTTCCGGGAGCTACACTCAACCTTTTTTAGTGCCATCAGTTGTGTTGGATTCTTGGGGTCGAGAAGAATACATTCAAACCAATTTGTAATCATTTTTATGCATTTATGATGTACTTTTGAAGCATTGAATATTAATAATAAATCCTCCCCCATCGAGACAAAGGCTCACAGACGTAGGCAACCTTTCCGAACTCTGTTATCAAGCTTGTCGTTATGGTTTGTTGTTCCTTATATTTAATTTCTGATCTGCATTATTTATTATGGATGGAATATTCTTTCAGTAAGATCTTATTCTTTTCTTAATTTCTAAGTGGTAATTGAACACATGCTTAAAACTCAACCAAGTCTTTTCAAGATCATTTTCAGATAAAGTGGCATTAGATAAGGTTGAAAGTTGGTTCTTTGAGTTTTCATGATTACCAAGGAAAAGGTAAATCGTGTAGAAGGAGAGTTTGTAGAAGGAGATCCTAAGATTGGATCAAGAAAGAGGACTTCTCAAAGTGAGAATATGACATTTGAAGAAGGAATGTCTCAGAACGAGATAGAGTTTCAAAAGACATTCTTCACCATGTCTGAGATGGTAAAGGTCTTATATGATGATTACTTGGAACAAAAGAGGCATTTCCAAGGGGAATATTCAAAACAAGACAAAAGTGAAGAAGGAGAGGACCCTCCTAAACCTCCTCCTTCACCTCCTTCATCTCCATCTTCTTCTTCTTCTTCTTATTCAAGTACAAGTGCAACTTCTACCACAAGAAAACATTCCCATAAACATAAGCATGATATGCCATTAATTAAGCTTGATGTGAAATTCAAATTTCCCATGTATGATGGTGAAGTCAATGCTGAGAGGCTTGATAACTAGTTCATACAGATGGAAGTTTATTGCAATGTACAACAAATAAAAAATGAGGCAACCCAAATCAAATTAGCATAGCTTCGTCTTGTAGGCACAACACTCATATGGTGGAAGAGTAAGTTGCAACATGGTACTCAACAAGTTGGTAATGTATTTCCTTCATGGAATGATTTTGTTTTTTCACTTAGAAAACAGTTTATCCTTTGGGTTATAAGGAAAAAGATTTAATTGAATGGAAAAGTCTTAAACTAAGAAAAGGAAAAACGGTGCAAGAGCACACAGATGAATTTTGTAAGATGGAATTAATGTTAAATATTCCATTACATACACAAGAAACTTTTATGAAGTATATAGGAGGTTTACCTACACATATTTGTAACACTGTATTTATGTTTGGACCTACTAATCTTTGTCAGGTTTCTATTCAAGCAACGTATATTGAAGCAGAGAAAACAAGAGTTGGTGTATCAGGGGAATCATCTTCAAGGAAAGAAGACGAAAGAAAGGGGAATGGAAAGAAAGAAAATTCAGTGACAATGAAGGAAGGGAATCTCTCTTGCAAGCATTGCAAGAAAGAGGGAACGATGATGACCATTGCTGGAAATTGCATGTAGAGAAGAGACCATAGTGGTTCAAAGAAAGGAAAGGGAGGAAAATAGTTTCAACAACAACATGACCAACAGACTTGGGGTATGATTCATGTGATGAGACTAAAATCACAACAGTTGGTTTGACAAGTAAAATTGGTGATGGATATGATTCTATAAGTAAATTGTTTCATATAAGGGTCATAATGAAACATACTAAGATCAACACATTGATAGATAATGGATCTCAATATAACTTGATTTCAGAAGAAGTGGTTAAGAAATTGGGATTAAACACTAAGATGCATCATAAAACTTACTCACTTAAATGGATAAGAAACAATCGTAAATTGCATATAACAAAGCAATGCACTTTAAAGTTTGAAATTTCATCAAAGTTTGTGGATGAGGTAACAGGTGATGTGGTGCCACTAAATGAATGTGGAATGGTCTTAGGAAACCCTTATTTGTATGATCACAAAACAATATTCTACAGGGAACATAATCAATATCACTTAACTAAAGAAGGAAATGAATATGTTGTACATGCTCATCACTTAAAAGGAAATCAATATCTTCAAACAATGGAACAATTAAGGAAGTCAACTTATGCAAGAAACACACCTATAATTGTGTCAAGTAAAGAAATTGATCTTAAGCATGAACATGAGATGGTTGTAGAATGGAAATTCAATCATACTTTGCATCAAGATAAGTTAATGTCGTGCAAGCACATCAAACATATTGGTTCGATTTCAGTCATATTTCTGATGTTATCACTGCTAATGTTTTCAACATGGATGGTAGTGGCTTCCATAAGATGTGAACGAGTTCAAGTGGCTAACAATATGCTTTCAGTTGTCATGGTTGTTTTGCAATTGATTATGATACGACAGGTGCACATGACAGAGTTTAAAGCCAAAGGACAAGTGGAGTGGCCTATCCTGCACTTGATGATTGGTTAATACCCTTTTGGAGGACCAATAGGTCTTAGTGGGGAGGCATGATCTAAAATGGATCCAGGAATGCCTAAAAATAAAATTTATTGGAATAAGAAAAAACTAGCGACATTGCGTCGGGCTCGTCATGCTGATTTTGACTATACATTTCTTTTTTGAAAATGGACACCACATGTGAAAGTTATCACGTTCTGATTGATTTCCCAAACAGGAAAAACATCAATTGGTCAAAGTCAACAATCAACAGGTTGTACTGCTGATGTCAGCATGACTTCATGATGATGTCAACATGGACACGTGGAAGCACTAGGAGGTGAAACATGTCACTCATTTTTGGCATTTTCAGAAGCTGAAGTGGACCAATAGAAAATCTACACATGGCACTATATGGATGCGACACATGGCTGTATAAAATGATGACTTGGCACAATAAAAGTATGACGTGTGGCAGTATGGATGACAGGTGGTAGTATAGATGCTGATGTGGCAGGGTGACGTGGAAGTACGGATGCTGACGTGGAAACTGACTAAGCATGGTGACTAGGCATATGACTATGCGTTGATTGGATTATATGGGACAATCTAGAGGTGACACGTGGTCCAATTAGAGGGATCCACATGGCACCCCAAATTTAGCCAATGTTATCTTGGCCAATTTTTTTTTATCTTTGGCGGTTTCAACCTCCGACCTACCACCTAGCCAACGACTTCACAACCACTGGCGGACCGACCAGACTACATGTTAGGGCTTAACCCCTATGCGACATATTTCAGTTTTGTTGTTATTTTGCCAAATTTTTGGGGATAAGTCCCAGTCAGCAAGGCTAGCCCGTCCGACTAGGGCCACATGGCACTCACCATACAACCCATAAAAAGGGTTGGACCAGAAATTTAAGGGCCAACGCTTAACGCTCGACCATATGGAAACACCCATATGCCCAAGGGCCCGAAGAAAGGGATTGACACCCAATATTTGGAAATTTTTTGGTTTTAAACTTTATAATAAGATTTTTTGCTATTAATTACACTGATTTTATTGGATTTTGCCCATTTTTGGGGGATATGGAGCCCTGTTTTTGGCCAGATCTTGGGGGGAAGTTGGGAGATGAACCCCAACTCCAAATCTATAAGAATCACAGGTTTTTGACAATATGAAGAGGTTCAGAGACAACAAAATGATGATTTTTTTGAAAGCCTAAGCCATTTTTATGCAGGGAAGCCATCGAGGAAGCGAACTTTGGAGGCCATTTTCGGAAGCTACGCTCAACCTTTTTCAGTGCCTTCAGTTGTGTTGAATTATTGAGGTCAAGAAGAACACAATAATACCATTTTTTAATCCTTTTGATGCATTTTGATGTAATTTTGATGCATTGAATATTAAGAAAAAAGTCTCCCCCACTAAGACAAAGGCTTAGAGACGTAGGAAACCTTGCTGAACTCCGTTATCAAGATTGCTATTATGGTTGGTTGTTCCTTATGTTTACTTTCTGATATTCATTCTTTATGATGTCCGCACTATTCATTCATTAATATCTTCTTCTTTTCTTAATTTCTAAGTGGTAATTGAACACATGCTTAAAACTCAACCAAGTCTTTTAAACATCGTTTTCAAATCAATGAGAAACCGATGGTGGATTTTGTCCATTGACTGCTTCAAAATGCGTCATGCGAGTAGCTGTATGGTATGATGTTTTGTACCACCATCTAAATAGGGGTAACCACTGAGCCCACTGATTTTGTCTGTTGGATGCAAAGCACCACAAATATGTTTCCAAACATTTTTTGACTACTTTAGTTTGTCCATCAACATGGGGATGATAGGTGGTGCTAAGATGCAGTTGGGTTCCATGGAGCTTGAACAATTCTTGCCAAAAATTGTTGGTGAAAGATGGATCTCGGTCAGAGACAATAGAATGAGGCATACCATGAAGTTTGAAGATATTATCCATGAAAATTTGAGCCATTGTGGATGTAGTGAACGAGTGTTAAAGAGAACATAAATGATCATTTGGAAATGATATCAACTACCATCACGATGACTGACTTATTTCCTGATTTAGATAAGCCAACAATGAAATCCATAGAAATATCCCTCCAAACAACAGGGGGAATCGAAAGTGGTTGGAGTGTTCCTGGAGCTTTGACTGTTTCTCCCTTGTTGCGTTGATAAACATTACATTCAACCACAAAGTTGCGACTATCTTGTTTCATACCATCCCAAAATAATAATGTTTGACCCATTCATAGGTTTTGGTAAACCTTGAATTCCCAAATGTGGGTGAAGCACGAAGCTTAGAAATCACCGTTGATTTAAGTTGTGATTGTTTTCTTAAATACAAATGACCTTTGTAGCGAATCTCTTAATTTTTCCAAGAGTACCCTGGAGAAGCTGGAGAATGGTGCTGCAATTTTTGGATCAAGTGAGAAAATTTTGGGTCTTGCAGCCATTCTTGGCGAACAACTTGGACCCAATCTGGTACAATGAGGGAGAGGGAAAATATGGAACCTTCTTCTTCATACTTCATGTAAAGAGCATCAACAACTACATTTTATTTTCCCTTCTTGTAAATGATCTATTAATCATATAAAAATAGCTTGGTCACCCATTTTTATTGCTTCGGGGATGGAATTCGTTGTTCCAGAAAATACTTAAGGCTATGGTGATTAGTTTTAATTTGGAAGCGTTTCCCCAATAGATAAGGATGCTATAGATCCACGGCATGTAGCATAGCCAACATTTCCTTTTCATAGATTGACTGGCCCAAATGTATTTCTTAAAGTTGTTTGCTAGTGAAGGCCATGTTAGAAATAATAGGTGGTCTCGTTTAACCATAGACAATATAGCAATATTGTCACCCAACCATAGGCCAAAGCCACCCCCGAGCACCTTAACCTTGAAAAGGAATAATTCTGGAAGCAAACCCTAGGCCTAATAGCCAATCAACATAGTGTACCTCTCTCCAGAGCTAGCGCACAAGGCATAAAGTCCAAGCCTAAAACCAAAAAATACTAGTTGAAGTAGTTGCAGCTGTAGCTACTCTCTAGACTTGCACACTTGCTGAATTTCTGCAGTGCGCACTAGATTTCTGCAGTTGCAAGCTGTGTCTTTCAAATGAGCTCTAGCGTCCTGTATTTATACTACTTCTCCTTAGATGTCTGGGTCAACTTCTCATTTTGGAGGCTAAAAAATCAATATTAAATATTTTCTTTAGCTGGCTTGTCTTCTACGGTTATGTCCAATGCTTTAGGGTTTCTTCTTCCTTCCCATAATATTTTATTCTTGTCAGGGTAACAAGTGGAGGTTAATACTTCCCGTAACTACCATAATACCAACACTCCCTCCTAGCTAGAGAGGTATTGCAAGCAATGGTCTTGAGCACAAACATACCATTCAACCGGTAGCATCATCATAGCCACACAAGCTATCTCATGATTAGATGATGAGCACCATCAACACTATCAATATCAGCTAATAACATCAAATTCATCATCTCTCGAAGCCATACTCCATCTGAGTAATCATGCATGATGCTGAATAAGTCACTCACTCCACAGAGTGATACAAGAACCATTCTTCTAATCCAAACATATGTCCTAGAAGAATAACTATTTCAATAGATGCTGGAAGCCACGCCATGGGCTACAAGGACTATTCTTCTAATGCAGACAATTGTCCTAGAAGAATAAATATCCTGGACCATTTTCCGTCTAGAGAATGTTTGTTCACCAACACACTGACTATCTAGCTGATAATAATTTCCAACACTACTAATAGTCTACATGGAAATTAGAACAATGACATTCAATAGAACACAATTGTGTCTATCCATAGTAGTACACAACTACTATCCAGTGGTACACAACTAGACCAAGTAGCACACGACTACTTAATCAGTGACACATAGTCACAACCAGTGGAACACATCCATCACAGTAGCATACATCTAATGTCTAGAGACATACAATATCCATAACAATCATATCATTCGACATCAACCTACATAAAACAATATCATGATATAAACTGAATCATATGAGCCATTCTTCCACTCACATCTGTGAGATATGGAAGAGCATATCCCCTCAGAAGGTAAAACATCATCCATGGGATATCTAGACTATTCTTCTCAAGCATAGAAGAATAACTGTCCCTTATTTATGATCTTGGACCATTCACTTAACTGGGCCATTCCTCCAACAATAGTCATAGTGCAACCTAGAGAGAATGAGTATGCCCTAGATAATGCCTGTATCTGATTGATGAACCTGGACCATTCACCTAAATGGGCCATTCCTTCGACACTAATCATAGTGAAACCTGGATGCAATGAGTTTGGACCATTTCCTTATGGAAATGACTATCTTGCACCAACCTCCAAAACAAACCATTCTTTGAAAATTCTCACAACTGTGAACTTCGAAAGAATGAAACCTCGACGAGGAAAACCATTCTACTTGAACACTACTCAGAGTGACTTCTAAGAAGAATGACTATCCTATACCATTCCCCCACATTAGCCACAAGGGGAATCACTGTCTATGGTACATCAACAATCTATCGAACCATTTTCATTATGAAAATGACTGTCTGATCTTGACGAAAAATTCCTATCTATCAGAAATCTCAAACCACTTTCCGAATTGGAAAGGAACTGCTCATCCTGGACCATTTTTCCAACTGAAAAATGACTTTCCATAAATCAATAACACATCAATGATCCCTCCCAACCCGAGAGTAATCTCTTCCTTTTTCAATAAGGAAATCGTCTCCACGAGCCCCAACTTGTTTCTTAAGTTCACAAAATTTTTCATCTTGGACAAAGGCTTTACCAAAATATCTGCTATCTACTCATCTGTGGAGATATATTGGAGAACCACTTATATTTTTTGGACTTCATCACGAAGAATGTAATGCTTGATCTCAATCTACTTTGGTCTTGTCATGGAACATTGATTTTCTTTGAAGGCTTCATATAGCTCCGATCATTACAATATATCATGGTAAAATTCAACACTTCTGTTTCCTGCTAGCTCATGACATCGTGGAAAGGCTCAAACTGAAACATATCCAAGTATCCCTTCTTCTGTCATTATGAGAGTTTTCCATGGATTATCAATCCATCACCCTAGACTTCTAAGTAACTACTGAGGTTCTTGTCTGTGACTGTTGTTATTCTGTTGAGGTTCTTTAGGAGGGACTGTCATTCTGGAATCCTTGGCCATGTGTCCAAAATTGTTACATTTGTAACATTCCACTTCAGTGCTCAAAGATTCAAACCTATTGTAACTTCTTCTTTGTGTGTCACTAGGTCTCCTTGAATAATCCCTTTATGTATAACTCTCAAAGTTGTTATTGTTCCTGTTGCTAGCTTTGCAATTCACAACTTTATGTCCAAAATTATTACATGCATAACATAAACCAAAAAATATAGTTTGATACCTGGGAGTTGAATATCTTCTGAAAGGAGGTGCTCTTATGAATCCCCTTTCTTCTTGAGGCCTATCTATTTGTTGTTGATTATGAAATCTGAATCTTCTTGGTGGAGGAGTGTCCCTGTAATCTTCCTTGTATATCTTCTTATCCTCTTTGATTGTTTCTACATAGCTCTTTGGATTTGTTTCTTTCTTTGTTGTTTTGGAGCTTGATCCATTTTCTTTCTGATTGTATCTAAGTCTGAACTTGTCAAGATGAGATTTTTGATTGCTGATAATGTCATCCAAAACTTTTGAGCTATTCTGCATATTTTTCTTTTGAATATCATTTCTTAGTGTGACAACCTCTACTTCCAAGTTTCCAATGATATTGTCCTTTTATTCTAGTTGTTCTTTGAGTGCTTCTTCAATTCTTTTATCTTCTTCTATTTGAACCTTCAATTTTGTGATCATTTGTTCTAGTTCTCGAGTGTCCTTTTTCTTGTCTAGTTTTGCTTGTAGTTTCTTGTTTTT
>ML776647.1:1133376-1189717 GCA_009831015.1 Picea engelmannii | reverse complement strand
ACATTCAACATCAATCACATATATGAGAAACACAAAGACAAATATTTTCCAAGGAAACCCATACAGGGTAAAAACCTCTTTTTCTTTATATGATAAATAATAATTACATTCTTTACATTATCATACTTATGAGCACCAACTCATAATGAGGCTACAACCTCTGTTTAGCAAGCCACAACTTGCTTAGAGCACCAACTCTCTATTTTCTCTAGCACCAACTAGAAGGAAGCACCGACTCCCTGGTTTCTCTATCACCAACTAGAAGGAAGCACCAACTCCCTGTGTTTGTCTAGCACCAACTAGAAGGAAGCACCAACTCCTTGTGTTCAAGCACCCACTTGAACCTTTGAGGACACCAGTCCTCCCTAGCTCCTCCCAACCACCCTAAAATATAAATCTTTGCTACTAAATTTATTACAGTGATATGATGTTCGACGATGGCTTACCTGACTTATCACTATTCTGCTCCATTTTGTTGCTTTTTCTGACTCATTGCCTTTCTGCTCAGATCACTTGCACTGTTTGTTCTTCTACCTTTTAAGCTCTGTGCGCCATACCCATTCACTACACAGATCCTCTTCCCTTGAATTCAGCTGCTGTACTCTCCTTCTTCTTTGCACATGAATCACCTTCACCAGCTACAATCATTGCCAACTCCAATAGCAACCGCAACTCCCCCAACTCTTCTCTGTACTGTGTATTTATAGCTTCTGTGCACCTTGTGCATGCAATGTTCACCATTCCTCTGCATGCTCCAACCGTGCCAATCTCCTCCACCTCTCGAGTGCTCTGTGTGATCATCATCATCACTCTTCAGCTTCTCTGGCCATTTTCCCAAGTGTCTTCTAGTCCTCTGGCTGAAACCATCAGTGGTTTCTGGCGGTTTCATTGGTGCATGCAACAATAGCCCTGCGATCAATTCTTGATCCAATGGTTCAGATCCAATCGAGATTTCATATATCACGATTTCGACACTCTTGGCGTTCATAGTTTTAGTCACTTACAAATCCCGATCCCCAAAACTACGATATGGAGCTTATCCAGACTAACTCCTTCTCTTCCCGTGACCAAGGGCTGTGACCACACCCTTATGCATAAGGCACTTTCGCGATTTCGCATATCGTAAATTCTGCTTTGTTTCTTTTGTCTCTCCATATTGCGATTCGTGAAAATCCGACACAGAGTTGAACCAACGGTCCAGATATGAACTTGTTTCAATGGCCACGATTGGATTGTGATATCGCACATCGCGAAATCGAGATTCTTGTTGTATTGGGTTCTTTCCATTTTGAATTCGCAATCCTCGAAATTCCGATACGGGCTGTGATCAACGGTCCTGATCAACACTTGATCTGACGGCTTAGATCATTTCGCGATTTCGCATATCACAAAATCGACATTCTTGATGCAATGAGTTCTTTGCCTCTCGAATTCGCGATCCAAGAAACTACAATACAAACTTGAATCAACGGTCCATATGCGATCTTTATTCAGCGGCTGTGATTAGATTGCGAAATCGCTCATCGCGAAATCGACATTCCTGATGTCAAGTGACTTTGTCATTTCAAAGTTCCGATCCCCAACGCCTCTCCATTGACTGGAATCAACGGTTCATAATTAACCTTAATCCGACGAATCATATTACATCGTGATATCGCATATCGCGAAATCGACATTCCTGATGTCAAGTGACTTTGTCATTTCAAAGTCCCGATCCCCGATACTTTGTTGACGTCACACGTGGTTTGACACGTGTTAAATACTACCACGTGTCACTCTGATTCGTGACTTACATGTGCCTGAAGTGTTGAATCTTCTTGAAACCTGTCATTACCTGGTTGTGCCACGTGTCCCTAGCTGACGTGGTCTGTTGTCGTGAGTTGGATCGACGGTCTAGATCACATGTTGATCTGACGGTTCAGGTTCAGTCAGGATTTCTCACGATTTCGGGGTTTCTGTTGCAATTGTTCATGGGACTCGTGAAACTCCGATTCTCGATTCTCCAATGAAGCCTCTTGTCGAGCTTCTCCCGGTGGTGCCCGATCGCTGCCATGCATTCTTCCAAATGGACGGTCCTGATTATGTCGGGATTTCGAGACTTTCAATGTCCCGGTTCTCACGACCTTGAGAACTCCGATCTCCCGATGGCTGATATCCTGATGACAACTCCTCGTGTCGTGACTTCTCTTCTTTCTCCCGAGGCTTATCTCCCTCACAACTTCTGCATATCTGACGACTGTCAGCCTTTCGGGAAATTTGAATGGGATCCAACGACTGTGGATCTCTGTCTTCCTTATCCTCTGCAAACTCCTGTATCTTGAGCTTTGCCTTTGCTGCGTGCATTTTCCTCAACGCTGTTCCTCCTGAGATTTCATGTCCGAATCCACAAGGGATTTTATCCTTCTTATCTTGCCATCTCCACTGTTGTACTTTCCATCAATGACAAGCATACGCTACTTGGTAAACATTTTCCAACATGTATGTGCCAACTCATCAACTACTTGTCTCAACCATGTACTCAACATGTACCTCAACCAAAATCCCTCATTAATTTCATCATCCAAATCTGATTTGTAGCTATGTAATAGACCTGGTGTATATGATCACATTCCTGCAAACCTTCCTTAACTTTAACAACAATAGACTAGCATTTTCATCAAACTTTTCTTTAGTCTCACATGCCTAGTTTTGGATTAGTCAACAACCCTAACTTGAAGTAATCATAACTTTGTACCTGTAATGTATAAATATATGAAACTAATACAAAATTTTCTTCAGTGTTTTTTATGCAATTCCTCAAGGTTTCACTACTTGGAACCTCTCATAAAAGGAGTTATAGAAAAAATGGCATACCTTGCTGAATTATGGCTTATTCTAGAGAGCGACCTTGTAGAGCCTGCCCCACACATAATATTTGTTTAATTGATCTGAAAATATTACAAAGCATACAAAATAGTGTAACCTAACCAACACATTTTGTTTCACTAAATTTGGATCTTTTATGAAGAAGTTATGACGTTTTTACCCGAAACACTTGTTTTTGACTAGTTTCAGGACTAGCCACAAACCCTGTTTTCCACAGAGTGTAAATCTAAAAATACAATGCCCCACAAGCTAAATTTTTTACCATAGATACATGGATATGTTTTTTCAATGGCATAGAAATTTCATAGTCTGAATCATTATAGAAAAAAATTTATAGCGAAAATGGTGAGATGACCTATAAATAACATACCTTAGAAAGCACCATCAAAAGAATTTATCCTTCCTTGCATTTTAGCCTTCTTTTCTTCACCTTCCCTCAGAATTTCGGCTTAGATATCCTTGGTTACCTTAGAAACCTATAGATATTTAATATTCTCAAGTTTTTTTAAAATAAGAGAGCCTTGCCTCTTATTTATACTCTCCAAGTAGCTTCCTTAAAAACATCTTCTAGGTCATTTGGCCCCACTTTCCTTATTTAGGGTTAACCCACTTCTAATTTCTCCATTAAATTTATTATTGAAATAATTTATTTTTTATTCACTTTGAATTATAATACACTCATTACTTCACTTTATTATTTACCTTTTAAAATCTCTTAAACCACTTTGACTATGACCTTTTGGGGCTTCTAGATGACATATGAGGGTCCTCCAACTTCGTAAGGCCATAACTCTCAAACCGTGAGGAGTTATGTGATGTTCCACATACCACCAGAAATGGAATGACATGTAATATCCATATAGAATAGTATTATCTTAAAATATATCATAACTCATACTATTATCCATCAATCAAACTTGGGTCCATTACCCAAACCCGGGGTCTCCAACTTCTCATGGCCATAACTCTCTAACTGTGAGGAGTTATGTGACGTTACACATACCACCAGAAATGGAATGAAAAGAACTATCCATATAGGATAGTTTTCCTGAAAAATTCACTGTCCTTCATCTCATTATTCCATAATTAAGCATGGGTTCTCTTACTCCGCAAAGAATCTTCCTGTGAGGGCTTTCACCATAAGGGGACCACTTTGGAGTTCATCCATCTTTACTTCTTATCAATCATGAAAATACAATAATGAGTCATATTTAAATCAAACAATATTGGGTCCATTACCCAAACCTTTGTTTTGCGGGGCTTTCTTCAAGGGTTGACATCAATGACAACCAACCTTAATCAACATCCCACATGATCTAAGTGGAAGGTAAGATCGATAATCATCCCATAGCTATTTGATTGATTTTGGAGCTAGTCATAGATATATAGACTCAATTTTAGTTGAATGATTTAAATTGAAGAAATGTAAGCATAAAAAGTATTGGTTAGTTCAGTTAGCTACTGGGATCAAGAGAAGAATTAATGATTTTGTTAAAGAATTTCCTATATACATGAATGGAGTCAACACTAAGGCATATATGAACATCATACCGCTTGGGTCATATGACTGATTGATTAGTATGGATTGGCTAGAAAATCATTGTTTTGTCTTAGATTGTTATAACAATGTTGTCACATGTCTTGATGAGGAAGGGAAATCAAGGACAATGCAAGGTATTCCAAGTCCTATATCTGTCTGAGATATTTTAGCATTTCATATGAAAAGAAGTTTTAGAAAAGGGTTCCAGATACATGAAATGTCTATGGAAGATCCAATTAAGGATAAGGAGCCAAGTATTGAATATTATCCAGTCTTGAAAGAGTATGAATATGTGTTTGGGGAGATTCTAGGATTGCCACCAAAGAGGGATATAGATTTATCTATTGACTTAATTCCTGGAGCTGCCCCAGTGTTCAAGGCTCCTGGTGCCCCAATTATTTTTGTCAAGAAAAAATATGGAACACTGAGGTTATGTATTGACTTTAGACAACTGAACAAGGTTACAATCAAGAACAAGTATCCCTTGCCAAGGATTGATGACATTTTTGATCAACTGAAAGGAGAAAATATATTCTCCAAGATTGTCTTGAGGTCAGGCTATAATCAAATGAGAATAAGAGAAAAAGACACTATCAAAACGACCTTTTAGACAAGGTATGGACATTATGAACTTGTGGTGGTGCCTTTTGGGTTGACAAATGCACTGACTACATTTATGTGTCTGATGAAGGGGGTGTTCATAGATTTCTTGGACAAGTTTGTCATTGTATTCTTGGATGATATTGTTTTATATTCCAAGACAAATGAGGAGCATGAGAAACATTTGAGGATGGTGCTACAAGTGTTGAATAGAGAGAACCAATTGTATGCAAAATTGAGGAAATGCACTTATTATCAAAAGCAAATCCATTATTTGGGTCACATTGTTTTAGAAGAAGGAATAATAGTGGATCCAAATAATATTGAAGCAATAAAGATTTGTCCAACACCAACAAACATTTCAGAGGTCAGATCATTTATGGGTCTAGATGGTTATTACAAGAGATTCATTGAGAGATTCTCCAAGATTGCACACCCAATAACATATTTCTAAAAAAAAGTAGTAAATGGAGTGCTAAGTGTGAAGAAAATTTTCAGTGCTTAAAGGATTTATTAACTAGTGCACTTGTTTTAAAAGTTGCAGATCCAGATGCGGATTTTTTGTGTGCACAGATGCATGCAAGGAAGGGATCGATGGAGTTCTTATGAAAAATTAACATGTAATTTGTTATGAGTCCAAAAAATTGAAGGAGCATGAAATAAATTATGCAACACATGACTTAGAGTTGGTAGCCATAGTAAATTCTTTAAGGATGTGGAGGCATTACCTTATGGGAAGAAAATTTGAATTGGGGACATAACATAGTGCTATGAAATAATTGTTTGAACAACCAACACTAAATGTCAAACAAACTAGATGGATGAAATTTCTTAGTGAATATAACTTTGACATCAAGAACATAAAGGGAAAAGAGAACAAGGTGGTTGATGCACTCAACAGAATGGTGCATAAAATGCATGCTACAACCATTAGTATGTACATGAAATATTTAAAAGATAGAATTCTAGAGGTTGTAATAACATACCAACATTATGTGCAAGATAAAAGAAGCTTACAACAAAATAATGTATAGTGGGAATATAAGTATTACAAGCTAGAAGAGGATGAAATCCTCTTATTTCGAAACAAAATTTATGTTCCCAATTCTCAGGAATTGAGAAATTTGGTTTTAAAGGAGATGCACAATGTGCCATATGCTAGACATCCATGATACTAGAAAAATATTATAGTTGTATGAGGCCAATATTTTTGGCCTGGTATGAAGAAAGATGTCATCAATTATTTGGTTAGATGCATGGAATGTAAGAAGGTAAAGGCTAGGCATAGACATCCAGTGGGATTGTTACAACCATTTCCCATTCCATAATGGAAATGGGAAGTTGTTACTATTGATTTTATTACCAAATTTTCTAGGAAACCAAGGAAACATGATTCCATCATGGTAGTGGTGGACAAGGTTACAAAGGCTGCACATTTCGTTCCTGTGAAAGTAACTCATAAGGCTGCCAATATTGCAGAAATTTATATGAGAGAAATTGCTAGGCTACATGGTGTGTCTAAGGAAATAGAGTCAAACTGAGATCCCAAGTTCACTTCCAATTTTTGGAAGAGGTTATTTAAAGGATTTGACAACAATTTGAATTTTGATACAACATATAACCTAGAGTCAGATGGGAAGACATAAAGGATTAATCGGATAATTGAAGATATGTTGAGAATGTATGTAATGGAAAAGCCTTCTAGGTGGGATGACTATATCCATTTAGTTGTTTTTTCTTACAATAATGGGCATCAAGAATCACCGAAGATGAGATTGTTTGAAACATTGTACAATAGAAAATGCAACACAGTAGTAAGTTGGGATAACCCAGTAGACAAAGCCGTGATTGGGACAGAATTGTTAAGGGAAATAGAAGAACAGATGGTAAAGATCAAGTGGAACTTGAAAGTTGCACAAGATAGGTAGAACAACTATGTTGATAAAAGAAGAACACATAGAGAATTCAAAGTGGGAGAGCACATGTTTTTAAAATTTAAATCCAAGAGAAGCTCATTGAAATTGGGAAGCTGCCCAAACTTGGCAGCGAGATATTCTGGGCCTTTTGAGATCTTAATAAAGATAGGTCCAGTTGCATACATGCTAAAATTACCCGCATCCATGAAAATTCATAATGTGTTCCATGTATCTTTATTAAAAAAATTATGTAATTTATCCTAATCATGTGATTGATTGGAATGTGATCCATGTGGAATATGAAAGGGACTTTTGGATGGAACAAGTATGCATCCTAGACAAAAATTTCAAAGTGCTAAGGAACAAACCCATTGACTTGGTAAAGGTTCAATGGCCCTACTATAGTACTGAAGACACTATGTGGGAGCACAAGAAAGCCATGATGGAATAACACCCACATTTTTTTGTAAATTTTGAAGAAAATTGAATGTACATTTGTACATAAGCGAATGAAGACTCCATTTCAGTAGTTAGAGTTCCTAGAGCCACAACTATGAGATTTCTTGTCCAACCAATGTGCGTGTTGAGGGGAAAAGAGAGTTGTTGGTTGGAATTGATGCATGAGTCATTAATTTGTGGAATTATCAAGTTTTCTAATGTAATATATATATATATATATATATATATATATTGTATGGTTATGTAAACCGAGGACAGTGCAATTTGTAAGGGGGGGGGGATGTAACATCCCCATTTTCAAACCCTAAACTAGCGATGTAATATGTAAATGATGTAAATTGAATATAATGAATAACATGTATTATTGGCTACAGATGGACACAGATGAAGATTTGGGGAAAATTTTCCACAAGAGAGGAAATGACTCCAAGGGGGAGAGTTTACCCATGTTTATTAAACCTAAAACCATTTATTTCTAAATTATCCTTACTATGAACCTTCCATTATCTGTTGAGTGTTCTAGAGCCCAATCATTGAATTCATGCAAGATAGAGGGTGTGAGAAGTCACATCCCATATTTATTGAGAGAATGGGGCCTAAGTACAATCAACTTGGGGAAGAGTGTAAGTCAAGCAAGCAAGAGAAAGAGGGGAAATTCATATGGGTAGAGGACCAAAATTGTAGATTCACATTTTTACAAGGAAAGTTGTTTTTACATGGATTTTTATGGCCAACAAAGGAGTTTTGAGTGATGAATCTTGAAGGAAATGTTGTGGGAACATTTTGTAGTTGTTTGTGGATAAAATTTCATGGAGAAAGAGGTTGCAGGCCTGTGAGTAACGATCTGTTGAAAATTCATCAAGGGAAGCAAGAATTTTGCTGTTGGGCGAATTCGTGTTGTAGCTCTAAAAATTCATAAGGTCCCAACAAATAGATTTCATGTCCAACCTATGCTGGAATCCCTACAGGGGAGTGTAAAGGTCCAAGTGACTATGAGTATTGAAGGGGGATTCCATCCCTTGGGTTGTGTAGGTTGTGGACTAAAATTAGCTCTGAGAATTGACTGTTGAGAGGGGGACATTAGCCATCCTTAGGGATCACCATCTCTTGCGAATTCACAACCCCAACTTGGTAGTGACTTATTTTTGAGAACTGGAACAACAAGTCTACGGTTGGAAGGAACGTCCTTCCTCTACAATAGGTTGCATATTTCTTAAGATAAGTGTTCTTATTGTTGAATTTTTTGATGTTAAATGTTAATATAGTTGTTGTTCATTTTACTTTGACTTATTTGGCTATAGTTGCTTTTTGTGATCATAATGATGTATTCAAATATATATTTATGTGGTTGAACGTTGTTGTATGTTATTAAGTTGTTACTATGCACAATTAAGCAGTTTCATTTACGTTTTTAAGTAGCATAGTCAGTTGCATGAGTTTGGATGTCATGTTTTGTGTTATTTTCACATTTATGTTTGGTATCAAAAATCTTGATTGGGTCATTTTAGCAGTAGTGTGATCCATCTTGGGGTTGGGTACGTTACAATCATGTTATTCATTGTGCATTTGTGGTTCTGAAATGATTATGGGTCGTTGATGTTAATGAAGGTCACTCGTTGGATATCAACTCTTTAGATTATCCAAGGTTGGTGTACCATGTGAAGGAGCTAGGGATAGAGTGGGACTCTTTGTCTCATCCATGGCTAGGATGATGCCAATTGACAAAAAAATACAAAAGGGGTTCGATGGCCCACAAAATTGGTAAAGTAGACAGAAGAAAAAGATAAAGGAATAAAGAGTAAAGATAAATAAATAGGAAATAT
The DNA here is from genome assembly GCA_009831015.1 of Picea engelmannii. Lineage (NCBI taxonomy): Eukaryota > Viridiplantae > Streptophyta > Pinopsida > Pinales > Pinaceae > Picea > Picea engelmannii. The sequence goes on along the minus strand of ML776647.1, from coordinate 1,180,514 downwards.
GAGGAATGACGGAGAAAGATAAATGAGAGAGAGAGAGAGAGAGAGAGAGAGAGAGAGAGAGAGAGAGAGAGAGAGGGTGGCCGAGGTAGCAACATGCCATCACCTTAGGGTTCCAGGAGGATTAGGGAGCCAAATTTTTATTTTGGCCATAACAAGAGTATATTTAATAAAAATAAAATGATATTTTATGGGTATGTCCATAGTGACAAGGCCTACCAAAGTGCCAGTGAGGGCCACTGGTCAATTATCCACCAATTTTCTAGAAATTTCAAACTATAGGTTTTTGAAGAATGGGGTGGTGTACAATGATAGAGGCCATGTTGCAAGTGAAACTTAGACAACAAAGAACATTACCACACATGAAAATACCCAGTTGTTATTTTGGACAAATTCCCAAGGGTGTGGAGTGGAGATACTAAAACAGGGAAAACTCCACAATTTTGGGCTACTTTTGGGGATTTTTTGGATTTTTAGAGGAGGAAAAGTGACCCCAGGTGACAAAAATGGAAATTTTTATCTACTAGAAATTTTATCTATTTATCAATCCAAATAAATTTTCCTTAGTTTAGTTTTTCCAGAACTACTTAGTTTGGAAGATAACCAATTTTAATTAAAAAAATGTCTTGGAAAAGTGCAAAAAAATGCAAAGTTGGCATGTCCAGATTTTTGCAGAAAGTGACTAGAACATGAGATCAAAAATATGAAGGTTGTTGTGTGTTTACCAGAAATAATACTATATTTTATATATATAAAAAAATTGGTTCTTGACATATTTTCTTCTAAATGTAGTAGAAGTTGACCTATGAGATTAATTGCACCAGTGTGAGGTGCAGAAATGGGGAAAATTTTATAATTTCAAGGAGCCATAACTTCCAAATTAGAGCTCATAATTGAGAAAGAGGGTAGTAATTGGAAATACATTGAAGATAAGAATCCATATCTCTACCCATAATCTAGATTTTAGCAACATATAGGTTTACCTCTTTGCATCAATACTGTGCCCATGGCATATCTGCTTGCATCAGTTTGAATCTCAAATGGTCGCTATAGATTTGGCAATGCCAAAATTGGTGCGGTGATTATATTTTCATTCAATGTCTCAAAGGCCTTCTTCTACTTGCCTCCCCATTGAAAGACATGTTTAATACTTGTTAATGCATGTAGAGGTGTTGATATGTATGAGAAATTAGCAATGAATTTCCTCTAGTATTGTATTGCTCCTAAGAATCTTCTGACTTCAGTGGAAGTAGTTGGCTTGGGCCATTTCACAATTACTTCTACCTTTGCATGATCTATCTTTAATTGACCATTTCCTACAATTTAACTCAAATATACTAGAGAAGTTTTTCCAAATTCATGTTTAGATAACTTGATATACAACTTCTCCTTCTTCAAAAGTTCAAAGACTTTCTTGACATGATTTATATGATCTTCCCATATTATACTAAATATCAATATGTCATCTAGATATACAATAACAAAATAATCTATATAGGGTTTGATCACATCATTCATCACTCTCATAAAGGTTGTTGGTGTGTTACATAACCCAAATGGAATAACCAACCATTCGAACAAGCCTTGCTTAGTATTGAAAGAAGTCTTCCATATGTTGCCTTATGCAATTATGATATGATGGCAACCACTTCTCAAGTCTAACTTAGTGAAACAAAAAAAATTATTTAACTGATCTAATAGATCATCTATTATGGGAAGAGGATAACGGTTTCTTACCGTAATGTTGTTCTGGGCTAAAAACTCAATGCACATCCTTGACGTGCCATATTTCTTCGGAACTAATACAATAGGAGAACCACACAGAGAGAAAATTGGTCTATTGATTCCTTTATTGAGCAAATCCCGAGCTTGCTTCTTGATTTCTACATTCTCAATCACTGATGAATTATACATTCCAATGTTTAGAAGAGGAGCATCTTGCTACAAATATATTTCATGTTCAACCTCCATTTTAGGAGGTAACCATGTAGGTTCCTGAAACAACTCATCATAATTAGATACGATGTTGATCAAATCTTTTTTATGATTTGGATCACAACCTTCTAAAGAATCTGTTATAACTTCTTCTTTCTATTTCACAATCATGAGAACAAAATATTTACTTTCTCTCACGAGTCTCTTCATTTTCCCTGTGCTCACTAAAGAAACATTATTTTTGATACAATGATCTCTAACAATATATTCAACCCCATCCTTAAGAAGGTGATACTTATTTTTGTTGAAATAATGTAACTGCGAAGAGCATTATTATTATTATTGTTATTTTATTATTAGGATTAATCCCCATTGTGGATTAATCATGTCAGTAATTGTATTAGGACCAAATTCCCTTTTGTGGATTGGTCATTGGACAATTGTAATAGGAAGAATAAGAAGTCGGCCCCAACATTTATTATTGAAGACCCAAAATTAATTAAAGGTGGGTTTACCCACCTAGAGTGAGAGGTCGTCCCTGCCAGTGAAACCCTTTCACATGTGCCAGTCTTGTATATATAGGAGGCTAGAGCCTCACTTTAAACACACAACTCACTTGATCATTATCTTATGAGGCAAGCTGCAATTGCCAGTTAGAGAGAGGAGAAGAAGAGTGGCGCATCTCTTGGGGAGGACTATCTGTATTGGTTTGAGTTATCTCTTGAACATTGTATAAGCTATTTATGATAAGGAAGTTTTTGCTAGGTTTTCTTCCCCTAGAGGGTTTCCCAGGATAAATGTTGTGTCTCTTGTGAATGTGTATTTCTCAGTGATCTCGTTCTTATGATGCTCTTATCTATTGAAATGAAAAGAACTATAATAATGGCATAAACATTAACACTTTTATTATGATAGAACACAACCTTCCTATCAAATAGATATGGACTACCCAAGACAATGCTGCAAATGTCAAGAGGCACAACATCTAGCTCGACCTCGTTAAATAACTTATCTATAATTACAAACATGATCTTACATTGTTTTGTTACCTACAACTTAGCATCATCACACACCTAACCTAATGGATATGGATTTTTGTGAGGTGTCGTCTTCAATCCTATCTTTTTAACAATTGCTTGAGATATTATATTAATTTGAGATCCACTATAAAATAAAGTATATACCTTAGTATGCTTGAATATAACTTTGAGATGAAACAACTCGCTCCTTTTCTTTTTAGCAATATCACTTTCCATATTGGCATATTGAACTGAAGAATTTGATTTGATAGATGATATATGTTTTCTTCCTATATCCATGATATTAGATTCATCTTTGAAATATGACCCTAGATCCTGATGAGTTGATGCAACAATCTTCTTCTTCCCTTCATCCTTGAATTTCTTTGGTCATAATTCTAGATGCAACTTCAAACACTGTGATTCCTCATGTCCCTTTCTCTTACAGTGGGAACATGTTGGTCTTCCCTTAGCTTGCTTCACTATGGATGATTTCTTACTCTTCCATTTACCTTTTAGTTTCTTCTCAAACTTGAATGGATTCTTATCTTCACTCGCATGCTTACCCTTATTGGCCTCTAGATGTGTATCTTGTACTGACACCTTAGAAATGTTAGTAGGGATAAACATTAGAATAGTGTGATGAAGATATGTGTGCATGCCACCAATATATTTTAGAAGAGTTTCATGAGTATACAATGAGATTACTAGAGATATTCCTTCTTTTTGAATTCCTACATATATGCCTAAATATTCTAGCCTTTACCTCATCTCAGATGTTGCCACTCGATGATCTCCATTTGCATATGTGCCAGTGGATAGAATTGTTTCCTTATAGCCTTAGTAAACTTATCCCAAGAATATATTACTTTACCCTTTTGAACAATATCAACTTGCATCTTACTCTCCAACCATATTAAGGAAGTGCCACTTATTCGGAGAGCATCTAATTTCATCTTTGCAGCCTCGTCCATGATCATTTGAACCTTGCAATATACCTCTATCTGCTTGATCCAACTGTCCAATTTCTCGAAATTCAATTCTCCATCATAGGTCAACAACTTGAACTTAACATCCAATTTTAGTAATGGAATATTATGCTTAGACTTATTAGAAGACTTCTTTCGATGAGAATAATGTTTACTTGCTTCAAAAGAAACTGATGAGGAGGAGGAGGAAGGGGAAGTGGGATCTAAAGGCCCACCACCTTCACCTCGTCCTTCTCCTTTTAACAAAGATTCTCCACTTGTAGGATTTTGAATTCTTCGTTCAACTCACCTATTTTTTCTTTTAATGATTGAAGCGTAGCTTTGATCTCTTCATGACTCATGGGATGATCTTCTTCTTCTCCTTTTTCAGAAGCCATCTTATGTCGTCAAAATCTCTTTCCAATTTCAGACTTATAACTTGCAAGTTTTCCTTTACCAAGTTTGAGTTTGGATCTTGTAAGAATTCACTTGAAAAATACTTGTCAACCTTCTTTGATACCAACTTGATATGAAAAATCCTTAGATGCTAATAATTTTAAATACACATAAAAATATACTCAATCTTCAAAATAAAATGATTGCTTGATTGTTTTGAAAATTACTTGTGAAGAACTTATCTAACCAAATCCCCTTTAATGATAAATGACTTGCAAATAATTGAACTTGAAATGAATAAAAATAATATAATAACACACACAAGTTGGAAAAAGCGGAGTTCACCCAATTTGGGCTACCTCTCCGGGTCCGCTTCCAATAGAGAATTTTTTTATTAATGCTCAAATGTTTGTGTTTTATAGTGACCTTTTTACATGTTGTTCAAATGCAAAAATAGAGTGCACCATTGGATTCCTGGCAAAAAATCTTGCAAAATTGATATAAAATTATCGAAATTCCGTCAAGGTGCCATTTGGAATTCTTTTTAGTGTATCCTCAAATTATTTGTACCCTCGAAACACATCACAAGACTAAACTCTGAATAAAAATGTGTCTACAATCCTTGGATCACGCACCCATTAAATAGGTGCGTGCCCCTAACCACTTCCGCAAATAATGGATGGTCCTTAATTACAATTTGGTATATAGTTATAACTAATCATCAATAGTGGAAAGATGGTTAGAAGAGGTTGTTTAAGTCTTTTCTATTGTTGGCATAGTTGGTGGACCGAGGGTTCTATTCCCATCAACGCATGAATCATTTTTTTTATAACTATATATAGTTTGATTTCTATGTTATTGTTCCAACTATATGATATATTTGGTAACCATGGCAGCCTCAACGCGAAATACATGGTGGTTATATGGTATGTAACATACCAAGGGATAAGGGTCGAGGGCTTAGCCCCTCGGCCCTTTAGCCACCCAATTGAATTTTAATGTAAATTCAAATATAATGTTTACCACATATATATTAAGTGACATTGTGGTGGCGCATTGGAATGGAGGGATTTGTATAAGGATTTGGGAGGTTATGGAGGTCGCGGGTTCAATTGTCCTAAACTCCATAAATTTTAATACATATTAACTAATATTGGCCATGGGAGGCTACCATGTGACAACCTCTCATTGTCTCTCCAATGCCACATGTCATTCAACAATTGGACCACTTGTTTGCCACTTGTCAAATGAAAATTGATTCACTTATGTTGTACCTTTCCCAGTCAGCTGGAAATAACTATGTGCTACATGTCACCCTTGCAATGGTGACACGTGTCACCTCTTTTTTCCTTTAACCTTTAATTGTTTGACCTGAAATTTGACTTCTCATAACATTTGCATACAAACTTTGTTTGAGGTGCAATTTGCGTCATTGGAAATATATCGTCGAGATATATGGAATGATGGAGTTTTTGAGATGATTTGAAACATTTGAATGTTGAGAATTTATGAACCATTTTGGATCTCTTTGGATGTTTTAGATGTTCCTAGACCTCTGTGAGCATTCTCAGATCCTTCTGGATCAATAACCTTCTCTAAAAGGTTGTGTTTTTGTTGGCATTAAAGTTTTTCCAAAAGGTTTATGTCTAATTGTATTCATACTTGAATGGCAATCAAATATCAAAGGATAAATTAAAGTTTGATTTGGTGTGTTATAAGTTTGTGAATCCGTGATGAAGTTGAAATTTCCTTGAATCGTGTTTGGAAGTCTTTTGGAGCCTATTTGGAAGGATGCATACTATATGCAAAATTTATTCTTGGATTATTTGAATGGTCGAAGTGTAAGTTTGAGGAATATTTTAGGGAATCCTTGCAGGATTTCCCAGATCCAAGGAACTAAAGGATGGAGATATCAATATGGTCAAATGGTGGAACCAATATTTAGTTTGATCATGGCTTGTAGGAAAAAATTGAGGAATCCCATAAAATCACTAAAAGGAGACATGTTAGGGTACTGCTAATAGAGGTTATGTACTAATTTAATGGAGATAAGTTGAAGAGGGATGATGATCCCGTGGGAGATAGATTGGCTAATCTTATTGGTCAAATGGTGTTCAGTGGTTTGGGTTGAGGGGATACTTATGAGGGTGACACAGATGTCAAGACACACAAAGAGGGTTGCATCTCCCAATATTTGAGCTTGGTATTTGATAAGGGGAATATCAAGACATTGATCATGATTACCTTATGAAGATATACTACCTTGGGAAACCTAAAGCTCAAAAACTTGGAGGCATATGGAGTGAGAGATATTAGGGGAGGCATTATCAACCACATAATTTTCCATGCCAATATTGTTAAATTTATTGGTATCCATGACTAAGAGTTACCAACTAATTGAAGAAACTACCTTGATGAAAATGCCTTAGGAAAGGTTGGGGTGGTAGAAGAAAAAATTTCAACTCAAAGGAAAAACTAAAAGAGAGAGTGCATTCTCTATGGTCAAGGAATTCAATGAATCCCTTCTCTTGAGAAAGACAAGGGTTGATGAGAACTCTAATTGAGTCATGAAATTGTAGTGTGATGTTTAGGGTAAAGAACCATGCTACCAGAACACATAGAAGGCCCATGATACAAGCTTGTATGGGAACTATATTTTCCATCCATTTTTTTAGAAAACCTAGGAAAACTAGAGAAGAAGAGAGAAGAAGGAGGGAACTATATTAATTAGGGTTTTAGTGTTTCATAGTTGTTATAGGTGATTAGGTTAATTAGTTATGTGGAAAGTTAAATAAGGCATTGACAATAAATAAAATCTAATTGAAAGACATGATAGAGAAATAATTGTAAAATTTGATGTGTTCCCTTCTTCTCTATGTGAACTAATTAATTACTTTGCATGAATATAAATGGTGTATAAAATAGAGAAAAATGAACATATTTAACCCTTCATTTTGTTTCACACACAACAAAAAGTAATAACTAAAAAAATTAAGTCATTTCCTTATGGTTAAAAATCAAACTAGGAGGGTGCCTACGGTTTATTCACCACACTAAGGGAGTTGGATCTCTTACCTAAGTTTTTTAATAAAAAAATAAACTAACTAAATAATAAAGATGAAATATACTTGAGTAAGGAAAGGAACCACTGAAGTACAGAAGGAAGGAGAGAAACCCTACTTAATATATATTAATGTGTTAGTATCAACCTATAAAATAGGCTTAGAAATACTACCTAGAAATATAAAATTAATGAAATAACACAAGCTACCAAACATACATATAAATGATCAATGTAAGTAAGGTGTACCAAGTGATGTTAGTAAGAAGGTACCTTCCTCACTTTCTTATTGTGTTGGAACCTCCCTTGAGGTGGTGATATTAATTGATCAAGATGTAGGAGGGATAAAGACAAGAATACACTGGGAGAAACTATCCGATATAGTAAGGGAAGAGAAATCCAATGAACATGATAACCTATTGAGGAAGCCTTCAAATGGTGGAGGGTTTAACAAGAAAAAAATATAATTATTCCAAGAGTGTGAGAGAAAGAGGAAAGATCAATAGATCACAAGCTTGGTGTTGATATGGGAGAGTTTTGGTGTACAAGATAATAAGAAAAGAGACTTCTAATAAGGATGAAAGGATAAACTTAAATTTTTGGAACAACACAATGCAATTGCTAGGTGTTTCTCTAGGTGTTCGAAAAGGTGCCATTCATTTTTGTTAGAACAAACCCATGGATTTTCACTACAAAACCATTAGTTTGAGGGAAATGACATAGGAAATTCCAAAAAAACACCCTCTTTGATCCATGGGCCATGAGAAACAAGGGTGGAAGAGTATGAAAAACCTATTTTTCACACCATATGTCAATAAAAAGTAGGGAAATGAATGCTTAACCAAGTATATGATGCAGGAGCATCTACGACTTCATTAAGCAAGCCAGCGTGGAGGAAAGAGAAGAACAGCTGGACAACACCAGCGCATACATTTTTGAATCACATTGAAGATTTTTGCGTCGCCGTTTAACTAAAGGCATTCAAAGTTGAGCGCACTTGTATTGTATTATAGATAGGAAAGCATTTAATGGTTTTAATGCTGTTAGATAGGATTAGCTGTAGATTAGATAGTTTTTACTTCCAGGAGTGAAAACAAATATAGGCACCCTCCTTGTATAATTGAGATTATTATTCAGCATTAGTAGAGAGGAGAAAAGGGGAGCAACTCAGAGAACTGGTGAAAAATCCCCATGTACAGATATTGAGTTAATAGCAAAGTTTAATTCAATTTCAGGGCTGTGATTGTTCTCTGTGTGTTTTTGATATTATGCTGTTGTATATTTTCTTCTTGCTTTGCTTATTGCTTATATGCTACATATGTGATTGCATGGCAAGTTCAAAATCTGAGGGAATGAGAGAGTGAGTTTAAATCGTTTCTCTACCTAAGCCGGGAGATTCCTACATAGAGTGCAGTGGAGTACCTCCGCATAGAGTGCGTTGAGGAGGCTGGACAGTTAAACCCTCACCTTTGTTCACTCAGAAGTCGTGCTGAGTTATTTGAACCGTGCAGGTGAAGTGCAGGTCGAGTTGAAGTTTCAGAGTTAATCCTGGGAATAGAAGGACAGGAGAGCCATGGTTAAATTCCATGGACTTGTTTATTTTCTGCGTGCTGTTGGCATTATGCCTTTGCATATTTGCTACTTGTTACGTATTTATTTCATATGGTACATATGTGATCTTATGGAAGAGTTGAACCTAGAGTGATTCCGAGTGGAAAATTGGTGAAAGCTCAGGAGGGAGAGTTCCTTACAAAGTATTGTGGAACAAACCCAGGATAAGTCCGAACGGGAGAAGCGTTGGAGCAGGAGAACTCTTAAAGAGGAAGAGAATCGACGACTTGAACTCTTGAGAAAGAGTTAACCTCCAAGTGCAGTGGAACTCATTTGCCATCGCATTTCGGCATATCGGGTTTGGCATGTGCAAGAGTTGCATGCATGTCGAAATCATGAGTTGCGATTTCCCGATTTTGTGGGAGCCGTCGATCGTTGGAAGGACAGGTGGCACGAACCCGGAGAATCGGGGTTTTCGTGTTCGGGGTTTCCAACAGCAGGGAAATTTGTGTCGAGGATTTGTGATCCGTGAAATCCCGAAGTGACGTGGTAGAGTGGGCCCGAAGGAAAGGAGAGTCCAGGTGGCGTTTGATCAAGAATCGACACCTCGGGGCTCGGGGTTTTGAAAATCATGCTGTTGACAGCGTGAGTGGCGATATCCCGAAGGATGACCGTTGACCATCGGTACTCGAGGTTCGGCGTTTCAAGTGATATGGGAGCAATGTCGTAAGGTTCGCGAGTCCGCGAAACCCGATCTTCCGAAGTACGAAGGGAGGATCGCCGAGAAGACTATGGGTAAGGAACTCCCGAGGGAGTTGGAAGAGCTATTGACTCTTCAGGCCATTGAGAAGGAGAAGGTCCTGGCGAGAGTGACAGTGCCGTCGAGGGCAGGTTGCGTCAGAGGTGGTATCAGAGCCAAGATTTCTCTATTTTCTGTAGCAGAGAGGAAGAGAAGACGTAATGCCACCGAGAAGAGGTAGGCAATCACCCGATCCAGAGAAGGAGAGGGAATTGTCCAGGGAAAGAAGCAGTCATGGATAGAATATAGAAATGGAGAGGGAAATACGAAATCTTCATGCTAGAATGGAAGATATGGAAGCAGCGCAGAGGAGCACAACAGATACAGGAGATCTAAGTGACTCCGAAGGCGAAGCTGATGCTGTACTGCAAGGTGGAGTTGTAGCATAAGATGCAGCCAATGAGCGATTAATCAAGGCTATCGCCAGGATGAGCGCAAAGGTGAGGATGGACATTCCAGCTTACGAGGGAAGCCTGGATGCAGAAGAGTTGCTGGATTGGATACGAGCACTCAACACCTACTTCGATTATGAGGATATCGAAGAGGAAAAGAAGGTGAGGCATGCTGTTACCAAATTGAAAGGACATGCAGCCTTATGGTGGGACGAGCTGCAGGCGGACAGGCGTTCCAAAGGAAAACAGAAGATTAAGAGCTGGGATCGGATGATCGCTAAGATGAAGGCAAAGTTCATCCTGAGAGATTACCAGATCACTCTATTCAGGCGCATGCAGAACCGGAGACAGAAGCTGATGACGGTGAGAGAATACACTGAGGAATTCTACAGGCTCAACATCAGAGCTGGTCATCGGGAGAGTGATGATGAAAAGGTGGCAAGATACCTGAATGGGTTGAGGTATGACATTCAGGATGAATTGAGCATGGTCACCATCCGGATGGTTGAGGATGCATACCAGATGGATTTAAAAGCGGAAGAGAAGCTGAGCCGCAAGCAGGGACAACGAGGGCGAGGCAGAAGCCAGCCTAGAGGTAAAGCAGTTGCCCAAGAAAGAACACAGAAGCCCAAGGAGGATTGGAAGAGGCCTCAGGGAAAATATGAAAAAGGTGGAACCTCACAGCAAAGGCAGCAAAATGCTGAGCCGAGGGGGCAACAAGACGATCAACAAGGAATATATGCTGACGCCAACACATTTCCTCGTACCCGAGGTAGAGGACGAGGTCGAGGAGGAATTATCACATGTTTTACATGTGGAAAAGATGGACACAAATCCGTGGACTGTCCAGACAGGAAAATGGACAGAGGAAAAGCTCACGTCGCTGAGGCGCAAAAGTGTGATGTGGAGGATGAAAACAATGGAAGTGGGGATTCACTGATAGTGCACAAGGCGCTCCTGAAACCTGAGAAAGAGGTGGACAGCTCAGCGCAGAGATGCAAACTATTCCGAATGACTTGCAAGACCAAGGGCTAGAAATGCAAGGTCATAGTGGACAGCGGAAGCACCGATAATCTCGTCTCGACCGAGATGGTGGAGAAGCTAGAGATGAAAACGAACAAACACCCGAGTCCATATAAAGTGACATGGCTGCAGAAAGGACACCATGTATGTGTTACAAGGAAATGCTTGGTCAATTTTAAAATGGGTGAATATAGGGATGAAATTCTATGTGATGTCATTCCCATGGATGTCTATCATGTTTTATTGGGTATACCTTGGCAGTATGACCGACATGTTGTTCATGATGGGAGAATGAACACATACACCTTGGAGAAGGATGGGAGGTCACATACATTACATCCGGTAAAGGATAAGGAAGTGAAGCCGGCAGTGAGCAATACCATACTTCTCATGAGTGGGAAGGAACTTCTCACAGAGCTGGAGAAGGATGAGGATCCACAATTCTTTGTTGTCAGGAAGCCAAGAATTGTCCTGACAAGCACAAGAGTGGACGACTTGCCGGAAGAGATTCAGGAACTGTTGGAAGAGTTCGCTGATATCATCATGGACGAACTACCTCGTTCGTTACCACCGATGAGGAGTGTGAGTCACCACATTGACCTCATACCCGGAGCAAGTCTACTGAATAAGGCAGCGTACAGGTTGACACCTCAGGAGAATGAGGAAGTCAAAAGGTAGGTGCAGGATCTGCAGGATAAAGGACTGGTCAGAGAAAGTCTCAGTCCGTGTGCTGTTCCAACATTATTGAGTCCGAAAAAGGATGGAGGATGGAGGATGTGTACAGACTCCAGGGCGATAAATAAAATCACCATCAGGTACAGGTTTCCATTGCCGAGAATGGATGATCTGATGGATTTCCTGAGTGGGGAAAACTACTTTTCCAAGATTGATCTCAAGAGTGGATATCATCAGATCCAGATGAGAGAGGGAGATGAATGGAAGATGACATTCAAGACAAACAAGGGTTTGTACAAATGGCTGGTCATGCCGTTTGGGTTGACAAACGCGCCTAGCACTTTTATGAGGCTGATGAATGAAGTCCTGCGAGAATTCATTGGCAAATTTGTAGTCGTATACTTGGACGACATACTAATTTTCAGCAAGACCAGGGCTGAACACCTGAGGCATTTGGCCATTGTAATGAGGAGGCTACAGCAGGAGAAGCTGCTGATCAATTTGAAGAAGTGTTCCTTCATGCAGACAGAGCTCATTTATTTGGGTTTTGTAATCTCGGTAAATGAATTGAAGATGGATCCTGAGAAGGTTGAAGTAATCAGGAATTGGCCATCGCCGAGGAATATTTTTGAGGTACGGAGCTTTCATGGACTGGCTAGTTTCTACCGAAAGTTCATTCAAAATTTCAGCGGAATTAGCACAGCAATGATGGATACCGTGAAGAAACGACACAAAGTTTTTCACTGGACAGCAGAGGCTGAAAGGAGCTTCAATCTGTTGAAACGGAAAATTACTGAGCAGTCAGTATTAGTGCTGCCAGATTTTCAGAAAACCTTCCAGGTGAAGTGTGATGCTAGTGGATATGCTGTTGGAGGGGTTTTGAGTCAGGATGACAGACCTGTAGCGTACTATAGCGAGAAGCTGGATGATGTGAAGCTGAAGTACTCCACGTACGATAAAGAGTTCTATTCCATCATTCAAGCCTTAAAGAAGTGGAGGCATTATCTCATACCCAAGGAATTTGTATTGTACAGCGACAACCATGCATTGCAGTTCGTGAGCCAACAAGAGAAGCTAAATCAGAAGCATGCGAAGTGGGTAGAGTACATGCATAATTTTACATTTGTGATAAAGCACATTTCGGGGACTGCGAACAAGGTGGATGATGCCTTGAGTAGGAAGTGTTTGCTGCTGCAGGAGTTCAAAGTCAAAACCTTAGGTTTTGAAAATCTGAAAGATATGTATGCAGGTGACGCACACTTTTGCGAGGCATACGAGGCAACCGAGAACCCATTTCTCAGGGATAGGAGTCCGTGGATTGACTACCTGATCCAGGATGGATTACTGTTTAAAGGCAATCAATTGTGCATTCCAGATTTCTCTATGAGAGAGAATTTGGTGAAGGAGAAGGACAGTGGGGGCTTAGCAGGTCACTTTGGACATGATAAGACCTTCACCAAGCTAGGCGAATCTTATTATTGGCCTGGCATGCGAGCAGATGTAAAGCGATTTGTTGATAGGTGTAGGATATGTCAACATGCAAAGGGCCGAAATCAAAACACAGGGTTCTATCAGCCATTACCCATACCCGAGAGGCCATGGGAAGCCATTAGTATGGATTTTGTATTGGGTTTACCGAGAACTCAGCAAGGAGTTGATTCCATCTTTGTGGTGGTGGACAGGTTTTCGAAGATGGCACATTTCATTCTGTGTCATAAAACCAGCGATGTAACCCACATTGCCAATTTATTTTTCAAAGAGATTGTGCGACTGCATGGATTGCCGAGAAGCATAGTCTCGGATCGGGATACCAAGTTTGTAGGTCATTTTTGGAGAACGCTATGGAAGAAGCTAGGGACTGACTTGGAATTCATCTCTGCTTACCATCCGCAGACAGATGGGCAGACCGAAGTAGTCAACAGAAGCTTGGGGGATCTGTTGAGAAGTCTAGTGACTGAGCATCACAACAGTTGGGATCAGATCCTACCACAGGTAGAGTTTGCGTACAACGATTCAGTGAATCGGAGTACAGGTAAGAGCCCATTTCAAATTTTGTATGGGACACAGCTGCGAGGAGTATCTGAGCTTAGGGAGTCAGAACAGGTTGAAACCAACATCACGAGAGCTGAGGAATTCGCTGAAGCAATGCAGGAACTTCACGCAAAAGTGAAGCAAAGACTGATGAAGGCGAACCAGGGGTATAAGTGCAGAGCTGACCAGAGGAAAATACAACTTCAGTTTGAAGTTAGAGACATGGTTCTAACGCACCTGAGGAAGGAAAGGTTCCCGAGGGGGACGTATAACAAGCTCAAGATGAAGAAAATTGGACCATGCAGAGTCCTGAATAAGTTCGAGGAGAATGCATATGAGATTGAGTTGCCGGAGGGCATCAGGATATCTCCGATTTTCAATATTTCGGACTTATACCCCTACAGGACTGATAAAGCAAACACTGGAACCGAGGAACYGGTGGTCCAGTGGCAGAAGCAATTGCCAGTTGYACAGAAGCCTGAGATGGAGTGCATACTGGATAAAAGAGCAGGCAGGAAGACCAGAAGAAAGCAATATTTTGAGTACCTGGTGAAATGGAAAAATCACCCAGTGGAGGATGCCAGCTGGGAAACAGAAGCAGTGATTCAGAAGCATGGGCAGACTGTGCAGGAGCTCATGGACAGGAGCCCATGAAATCTTTTGAGCCGAGGAGTATGATGCAGGAGCATCTATGACTTCATTAAGCGAGCCAACGTGGAGGAAAGAGAAGAACAGCTGGACAACACCAGCGCATACATTTTTGAATCACATTGAAGATTTTTGCGCCACCGTTTAACTAAAGGCATTCAAAGCTGAGCGCACTTGTATTTTATTATAGATATGAAGGCATTTAATGGTTTTAATGCTGTTAGATAGGATTAGCTGTAGATTAGATAGTTTTTACTTCCAGAAGGGAAAACGAATATAGGCACCCTCCTTGTATAATTGAGATTATTATTCAGCATTAGCAGAGAGGAGAAAAGGGGAGCAACTCAGAGAACTGGTGAAAAATCCCCATGTACATATATTGAGTTAATAGCAAATTTTAATTCAATTTCAGGGCTGTGATTGTTCTCTGTGTGTTGTTGATATTATGCTGTTGTATATTTGCTTCTTGCTTTGCTTATTGCTTATATGCTGCATATGTGATTGCATGGCAAGTTCGAAATCTGAGGGAATGAGAGAGTGATTTTAAATTGTTTCTCTGCCTAAGACGGGAGATTCCTGCATAGAGTGCAGTGGAGTACCTCCGCATAGAGTGCGTTGAGGAGGCTGGACAGTTAAACCCTCACCTTTGTTCACTCAAAAGTCGTGCTGAGTTATTCGAACCGTGCAGGTGAAGTGCAGGTCGAGTTGAAGTTTCAGAGTTAAGCCTAGGAAGAGAAGGACAGGAGAGCCGTGGTTAAATTCCATGGACTTGTTTATTTTCTGCGTGCTGTTGGCATTATGCCTTTGCATATTTTCTACTTGTTACGTATTTCTTTCATATGCTGCATATGTGATCTTATGGAAGAATTGAACCCAGAGTGATTCCGAGTGGAAAATTGGTGAAAGCTCAGGAGGGAGAGTTCCTTACAAAGTATTGTGGAACAGACCCAGGAGAAGTCCGAACGGGAGAAGTGTTGGAGCAGGAGAACTCTTCAAGAGGAAGAGAATCGACGACTTGAACTCTTGAGAAAGAGTTAACCTCCAAGTGCAGTGGAACTCATTTTCCATCGCATTTTGACATATCGGGTTTGGCGTGTGCAAGAGTTGCATGCACGTCGAAATCGCGAGTTGCGATTTCCCGATTTCGTGTTAGCCGTCGATCGTTGGAAGGACAGGTGGCACGAACCCGGAGAATCGGGGTTTCGGCGTTCGGGGTTTCCAACATCAGGGAACTTTGTGTCGAGGATTCACGATCCGCGAAATCCCGAAGTGACATGGCAGAGTGGGCCCGAAGGAAAGGAGAGTCCAGGTGGCGTTTGATCAAGAATCGACACCTCGGGGCTCGGGGTTTTGAAAAGCATGCTGTTGACAGCGTGAGTGGCGATATCCTGAAGGCTGACCGTTGACCATCGGTACTCGGGGTTCGGCGTTTCAAGTGATACGGGAGCAATGTCGTAAGGTTCGCGAGTCCGCGAAACCCGATCTTCCGAAGTACGAAGGGAGGATCGCCGAGAAGACTGTGGGTAAGGAACTCCCGAGGGAGTTGGAAGAGCTATTGACTCTTTGGGCCATTGAGAAGGAGAAGGTCCTGGCGAGAGTGACAGTGCCGTCAAGGGAAGGTTGCATCAGTATACACCATGAAAAATGTAGTGGATGAATTTTGCATATAGATATGGATTATTGGTATTGGCAATTACCGATTGGTTATTTCCTTACCTAGGTCTACACATATGAATGTGTTTTCCCCATTTTATTTTTAACAACTAGACAACACAACCTTTGTTTCTTTCTTGGGTCACACTTTGGTCATGTTTATTCCTCATGGGATCCTTATTTAGACATCCTCTTCCTTACCTAACATCAATATCAACATTCAAGCTTGATTAGGTCAATATTGGTTACTTGCAAATGCCCTTTTCAAAGTTCCCAACACCCACACAGTGACTATTATTAATTTTTGTGTTTCTCTAAAAGTTTTCACACCATGTTATGGTTTCACTTCATGTGATGTGGGGTGCATGGTGAAATTCTAGTCCCTTGTTGTATCTTATACTGTTTTAGTTGATTGACATTTGAAGAGATTAATATAGGTGAATGATTTTTCTTTAGGTATGTGTTACATGAGGTGCACTTCTTATAGTGGTATCCCTCAAACCAAGCCCTTCAAGAAAACAAATGTTTGCGTAACACAACCAACCCCCTAAGTACCTTTTAAGGGATGGGGTATTAAAATTTTTCTTTTCCCCAATCATCTCAAAACCTCTTCTCAAGGGCACCGTCATCTTATTCTAATCAAGAGCTTTCACACGATTATCGTCATGCTCAAAACTGAGCTACGGGTCAAAATTTATGGCCCTCCAAATTTCTCGGCCCTTATTGGCCAAGTGCCACATTGTAACTAATGTGGTTGTCTATTTTTTGTGCCATCCAGCATTGCACTGTCGTGATTATGAAATGGAATTTTCCACATGGATCACTAGTTGAAGGTCCCAAGCCCATGGAAACTCATGTCATCGTCGTGAGTAATTACATTCCTACGGGTTGCAAATACCCCCAACTAAAATTTATGATGACACATAGTTAATCAAACCCCTTCCTAGATCGAACGGTTCACAAGATGCTCATCTAACGACTCTGAGTGAGTTAGCGACTTTAACTTGTGTGGAGGTTAACACCCCTCCCATCTAACATTTCTTGATTTGACGGTCCTTGCACTGATTTTCTAACAGTTCTGGTTGAGTCGAAGATTCTGATGTACGCGAAAATTACCACTCATCCCTTTTTTTCACTTCTAGAATAGACGAACGAGGTCCACAGTAGATTGATGATCAAGATTGAATCTCCACCTTGCACTAACCAATGGTCTAGATATTATTATCCTTTCATCATCATCGACGTTCTCTGGTTAACACCCAACTCACCATCCTACTACCCTCGACGATGATGCCATATAAATCAAACGTCCAGATTCACTGGCCCATAGATCCAATGGCCAGAATAAAAATGAAGGTCGAGAGGACCTCCTCACACAATGAGGCCTACTCTTATCTTGATGACCAATCACGTAGTGACACCTATCACTACTTGGAAATGTTGGTTTCCATGTTGGCTCCCACATGTCATCATGATGTCATTTTGTTTCCTCTTCTTTTAGAAGAGTCTCTTAGCAATCAATGACAAAGATCACTCTCACTTAATAGTATATCAACAACTTTGATCACATTGCGGATGTATTTATAATCATTGGGATTATTTTCCAACACACAACCTTTCCAAACCTTCAAAATTCGATGAACAACCTAGATCTCTTCACTCGTGGATCCGATGATTGAAAATCGAAAGAGGCCATCAAATGGTTTGGACCCACAAGGGCCCACCCTTGACCTTATGACAAACCAAGTGCCGATACATGTCATCCTTCAAACACATTGGATGTCACACTGGCATGACACGTCATGTCGACTAACACACTGGATTATTACATGATCACAATGTCATCACATCCTCTCATAGCTTAGGTGGGACCTATGATAGATCTCCAACTTTATTTGCACCTCACCACTCATCAAATGGTGGTCTGGATTGAATCTTCAGAGTCCTACCCATTCGGGGTATTTTCATTTTGGTGAACCAAACTACTTCTAAGGACCCACTACGATGGACGATGTAGATATTTTCATGATTCCCATGAACAACAGTTGATATTTGATCAAGGGTCTAGAGGATATCCTATATAGCTAGACCCACACTCATTACGTCGACCAAACAACTATCGACACACGTCATCTGCATGCTAGCACTCCTGGTTAATTTCATCTCTCTGCCTACTAAGTGGAACCCCCAGATGAACAGAAACTAAGGTTAAACTTTCCCACTTCCAAATATATGGTCCATACTCAACCTTGGAGTTTCTCCTCCATATTTTTTCTATGATCACTAGATAATTCCCTCCGAAAGTCCACTCCGACCAACTCTTTTCAACATATTTCACCTCAATTTAATGGAAGTTAGATCCAACAGTGGTAGATCTACGACCTCCATGCTCCGATGGATCGACAAATCTTTTTGGTTCATGGTCTAACCCTGACCTAACCATGGAATACTTTGATGGATGTACTATCGATCCAACGGTTAGGAATTAAGGAGATGGCATACGGTTTATTTCTCCCATGGGTCCACCCTTGACCCGTCGGCCAATCCTCTATCGACATGTTCCATCCATGAGAAATGACAACTTCCACACTAGAATTCCTCTTCGGCATGACGACACCTCCCATTCTTATAAATGTGTTGAACCTGCACAAAATAGATCTAGCTAGGAATAGACATACACAGTTGCTGAGAAAATATGAGAAAATAGAAGAAAAAGAGAAAGAATGGAAGAATTCTCATTAAAAAAATGAATGAATGATAATTTACACATGATATACTTTGTATAACTCAACCAATGTGCATTGGAGGAGAATCCAATGCACCATAGTGGTGGTCTAGAGTGATCTGGACACACACCAACATTTACGGGAGTAAATTGCCACCTATCTCATTAACCAAATGAACAAATGATAATTTACACATGATATACTCTGTATAACTCAACCAATGCACACTAGAGGAGAAGAAAATGTACCATAGTGGTGGTCTAGAGTGATTTGGAAACACACCAGTAGTTACAAGAGTAAGCTTCCACCTATTCTAGTGTCTTGGGTAGTTACGGGAGTGAACTGCCACCTAGGTGAGTTAACTAGTCTATCAGTCTTCAATTAACTGATTGAAACATAGTGAAGTGAGGAGGAGATCAGGGAATCGTGAGTAATGTGCTATTCTAGTGATGATCCTAAGGACAATGCATATTAGTTGGTGATGATCCCAATGCTGCATGGTGATAATCCCAATGTAGCATCTAGACTCCACTCAACTGATCAAACTGAAGTGAAAACTTAAGAGAATATTCTCCTAGAGGAATATTATCCCCTAAACTTTAGGATACTGGATAATGACTAATAAACATAAGAAAAACCTTAGGAAAAAGAAATCCTAGGCGTGTGTGAAGTAACTCCAACACTTCTTTCCCACTTAAATATAGCTTACAGGGATCTACGATAGAGATTTGATCTTGCATCTACATCGATCAACAGTTTTGATCTTGTCGGAGGAATTCTTCTGATAGATCAATGGTTCACGTTACCTCCCAGGGGTTCAATGTCATCGAAATTTACATAAGTCCTAGCACTCGGTCGCTCTTGGCGACGATGCCTCTCCTGATGAAGGGTTGAGATTTTTCCTCCCCTTCAAATCAACGGTGGTAATTTCTCCCCAAATGTACATCGGTTCCTTTGCTGGTTAACGCCCAGCTCATGGCCTTAGCTAATTTTGGAGTTCTTCCAGGTTCTTTATAAGGATTTACCAGACCTTCTTGGCTCTCTCCTTTTCTCCGAAATGAGTGAGGGTATTCTCACCCTAATATTTTGGCTTACAAATTACAACCTAAAACCATAAATACAATTTCTTGTGTAGACATGCATGACTACACATTTACATAACACAACAACTTGTGTTCAACACCAGTCTATTTAACAAACAAGCATTCACATCTAATATACACATACATGCATTCATCCACACATGTCATTCGAATAATACAGAGTATGAAAATACTTGTTTGTTTACAAGGTATACTAACCAACTAACTATGCATGTTCACCTTTCCACCCAACCATAGGCTCTGTGTGCTTAGTCACTTCGGCAGTAGGCCACCCCTGTGCCAAGCCATGAAACCACCAGAGAATTTGTCTTCATTTACTCACGCGTTCTCTTGCAAAAACTATTTCCTCTGATTTCCCTAACTCTCCTCAATTTCTCCTTCTGTGCATATCTAGGTTTCACACACTTGCCTCCATCCTCTGAGGTCATCCTTCTGGGAGTTCTCCTCCTACACACACTCGTGCATTCTCCTTTCTATCTCCTTGTGCGTCTCCTACAAGAAATATGGAAATTTCTCAACATGTCCCCTTCCTTATGTCAGAAGGAAACTCGGGTGAACCTCAGGGGTTGTGGAATGGTACGATGGTTACCTTTGGCTGACAACTCATTTTTTTCTTAGCCAGGTCCTCCATGCTTCCATTCACCGGGGTGGTTGGTTGGTCACCTATCCCTTTTTCATTTATTGATTTTTCCTCTGGATCAAGTTAAGGCTTATTATTCCAAATCAAATATTTTAGCAAGAAGTATCGGGCAAGCTTAGCATGATGAACCCCTGTCTATGTTCCCTCATTATTTCATCTAGTGGTATCATGGCCAGTACTTTTAAGGCTTCACCCCACAATCAACTGTTGGCATTTTCAATTAAGTAGTAAAAAAATTACAATATTTACATGTCATTGCATGGAAATCACTAATTATGATTAATTTACAAGCCGAGGGAAACAAGGGTGTTACAATCCCCTCCCCCTAAAAGGAACATCGTCCTCAATGTTTTTTTTAGCAACACCTGCCATGCCATTAACTTTTAGCTACTTCAACAATGTTTTCTTCTTCTTGATCTGGCCCTTTTCCATACTCTTGGAATTTAACATATTCCTACAATAATTTCAAGAAACAAGCATATTAAGTCCAATTTCATGCAAAAACTTTTTATTGTTGTTCATAATTCAAGAGGAAAATTTCACATATCAACACAATACTTATCTGTGTAGTTCAGGGATCTACATCCATATGGATGTCATGTTTACTCAGATCACTATTTTCCTTGTCATACCCATTGTGTGCATGATACCAGTCAATATATGACAAAATTTTCAGAGACTCCACTGAGTCCTACACATGAACTATCAAAGTATCCCCTTCCTTGTGGTCACTCGTCTTTCAGGCTCAATCTCAGGCATCCCCTTCACTTCTATACATTCCCTCGTGTGATCCATCTTTCCTTCCAAGGATTTATTGCACATGAATCTTTTTCAGAGACTTCGTTGAGTCTTACAACTAAAGTGCCCACCAAGCTTGCTTTGCCGAGGAATCCCTCTGACTTATCTACCAAAAGCGTCCCTTCGGCTCGTATTACCACAACAAAATATTCTTTATGATGACCATGACTTACCACAAGGTTATCTTGTCGCAACAATAGCCCTCTTCCATGCTTTCTTATTTGGAAGCCATTGTTTGTCCTCCCTGGACAAATATTTTCATCTCACCTCTGTTCACATGCATTCATAAATTTGTGAGATATTCTCATTAATTTTTATTCAAAAAATTCTTCCCAAATCTGTTACCCACATATTTTCAAATTCACAATTTCATTTCATTTTTATATCTGTTCCATATTGGAACCAAAGTTCACAATCATGAGATTTCCTTCTCGTAACAGTTTGGCTCTTTACAACTATCAAGAATTGGTCCTCTTCACGGGCTTACAATATTTCCATTTCCAAGACCCTCCTTCTTGCAATTAAATATTTACACACCCAAACAAACTATTAGTTTTTCATGCATATATATATTATCATTGCGAATTTACAATGGCATCACAAACAATTATTAATTTGTGCAGTCTAACATCTTCATCGCATTCATCTATTCAATGATATATATATATATATATATATATATATATATATATATATATATATATATATATATATATATACCATTCCTTACTCATGCATTATTTCATCACACCAAGCTCTTATATCTGCAATCATTTCATCATAGGAACTTAAATAGTGTTCCAATGTTCTTGGTCATAGTCACTCACAATGAAATATTGCATTGATTTTCTGATTTCCATATTCTCTATTAGGTACTCTTTCCATGATAGGTTGGAATTCAACCAACCTGTTACCACATGGTTTCTTCATACATGTTTATTATTTCAACGGGACTGTGTTTTCCTACTTTATCTAATAGTGACCTCAACTCATCATACATGAAACTAAATTTTTTCACATGAATGCATTTAAGCATTCTTTCTTTGTTGACAATCAAGGTACCAATATTCCTGGCCACCCAATTCCCTTATTTACCATTCTACAACTCTTTAGAGTACTGTAAGATACTTCTTCCACAATGGGAAATCATATACATGCCCATTCTCTCACTACATGAATCTCCTCAATGCATTTAATCAATGTGTTGTTTATGAGCACTTTCGTTCCCAATCACTCCTTGATTGATCAATGTATTCATGAAACTTAGTTCATGAATTTTATTGCAAGGATATTAATCATCCATGGCTTTCAAGGTTCATATATCTCATCGTTCCAGTTCTTCTTCCTGAATCTTACCCTGCTCAGGTATCAATGGCATACAACAACCATTCAAAATCATTTTCATATCATTAAGATAATGAAATATTTCAGAAGTTATTCTTACCCAATCCCTTTCAAACCTTATGCCACATATGCATGAACACTTTTATACCTATTCTGGCTGCCAACAACTTCTTTGATATTACCTCATCATCAATGGTGCTTCATGGGGACTCCTAAGTTCCTTAAACATTCATTTGTATAAAAAAATCTTCTTGTAATTATCCTCTACCTGAGGTTGTCCATCATTAGCAATTGTCTTCCCCAACAATTACAATCTTTTTCTACACATGACATACGTCATCACATTCATAATTACATTAGCTATCATGTTAAATAAAAATACATGTACCATACAATTTAAATTAGAAAACATTCTAAGATATGTCCTAGCATATCTGTATGCACTTGTCACATTATCCTCAATGTTTTTGTGGGTGCAATCACAATCAAAATTTCAGTTGTTTCAATATCCTATAGCCAACAACATTCTCATGTATTAAACATTTTAACGTATCAGCCTTTCAATTTTTCTCTTATCGTAGAGAAACACAATAAACATCAAAAGAGGAGTTAAGGAATTCTCCCTTTTTCATTTCCAACTCCCTCTACATAGGCTGGAATTTTCAGCGTAACTGAATTTTTCGCAAGGCATTTCTTCCCTTGCATGATATGGATTTTAACCAAGATCATTCTTCTTAAACAAATTTATTTGTTTATTTTCCTTTTCTTTCACAACTGTTCTTTTAAGGTTTACAACTTTGTTATGAAGAGCAGAGTTTTCAGAGTGAGGAAAGTGTTCTTCCTTTCCTCCTCCTTTGTTCAAGCAATCTTCCCCTCTTGGGATTTTCCTTCTCTATTCCTTGAGTAGTTTCAACCAATTTTCATCTTGAATTTCCATGGATGCAACAATATAATGCAACATCACAATCAATTCATAAATTAATTATGAACTAGTGCATTCTACACATTTACCATGGAGAAAATCAAATTGGTCAACACTCATTTGCATGTCTCCTATGAATGCATTATATTTTAAAATGTAACCCAATATTCTTATACAAATAAACTTTTCAATCCATTGTATAATTCTCAATAGTCATTAATGTTATGGATTCGTTCTCTTGATAAATTCTTTTACATAGATCCTCCAAAGAGAACTTCTTCAATATGCAACTCTCTTGTTGCATATCCCAAACTATCTGTGATGATCTCAATCTTGAGTTATCCTTAACTTCATTATTTCAGAGATTTACTAAATATTCTGTAAAGAATATAAACATGCATTCTTAGTATGCATTCTGATTATACATTTAAACCAGTACCTCTATTTTATTAGTTTGCATTCACATTGTTCTTTCATGCACTTCACCACATGCATCATCATATTGTGTGTCTACCATAAGCACACTCATAGTTTCACATGCATATCTAAAACTATTTCACTCATGATCTTTTCCCAATCATTTACATGACATTGCCAAAGGAACAATAAATAGAGCATTCTTGTCCATTATTCTTTTAATATTTATATTAACTCTCTCTGAGGAGTGGCATACCTCCTCCTCACTTTATTATTTAACAAGACAATAAGATCCTTCAATTCAGGATCAACCACACATTCATGGCATTTACAATCCAGGAAAGTACAAATGTTTTCTCCACAACTCACTTATTTAGGCCATCATACCAGGTCCTTGGTATACATATTCTCGTACATCTCACATATGCATCACTTGCACATTCTACAATTTTCACATGTGTATTTATTTAAAATCATCTGTCTTGTGACTATTCATAATCATGTGACTCTCAAGGGAATATTTGATTGCCTTATATCTTAAACAATGGGGAAATCTATCCCATTACATTCGAGAATTCTCACTCTTCTATTATTTCAATTCTCAACAACATTTTCTGAGGAATGGAGTACACCCTCCTTAAGCTAGTATTCAAACAAATCAATCACGACTCTTCAAAAAAAAATATAGTCAACCATGCATCCATGGAATTATTTAGTATAGGAAAGAACACTTATTTTATTACTTCCCTCTTACTCATGCAGTCATATCATGTCTCTAGCATATAAGTTCATTTGCATGTGCATCGTTTGCACATCTTTACATTATTAATTGATTCTTATGTAATATTAAGGTCAACCTTTCCTGATGAGAGCTTACAGTCAATCACATGTAAAGTCTCACATGCCTATTCATACTACGTTTCCTTTTCTATATGGAAAAAAACAACGATATTTTACTATTATGCAACTTCTACAAAAACATCCCAAAAATAATAAAGTACAATTAGGTAATTATATCATTACCCAAGGTAGAAAAATGTTAGTTCTAGTCTCTCAAATAATTCTTGGTAATCAAACCTTAGCCAAGGGGATCCTTCCTAAATTCCCTCTCATTTTCATTTGAGCATATTAATCCATACCTTTATGGAAACCATTCTCCTTTGGGTATTAATTTGGCCCATTGGTCATCTGGAAATGATCCAAGCATTCTCCTTACCAGACTCTGGATCAATACTGCTTTGATCCATTATAGTCTCATTCTTCCCAAGTATGTAAAAAATCAACATCCTTAGCAATTCATTAGTCATTCTATATCATTCTCATAATTTTATATGCAATAGTATTATCAACATTTCAATTATGTGGTTACTCTCCTGCGGACATTAGGTCATCACTAACCAAAATGGTCTATCAATACACCATATTTTACAACCAACCATGGGTTTTAATAAGTCTATATGCATGCCACATACACGCTTACTCATCCTTATAATCATTACACCATATCTAGACCTTGTATTTTAATGAATAACAAGTACTCAGTCACTAGGTATATATACAATCTTATATAAACATGCCTTGCAACCCACTACCCAAATCTCAGTATTCATTTAGGTTTAGTATTTTATTTAAGAAATAATTAATACTGCTAAGGTTTCTATCAATCCACTCTAAATTCCTTTAACCACAAGGAATTATCCTAAGGGTATTATCCTTTATGTAAACAATCATCACATTTGTAAGAGGATCTTTCTATCCAATGGAGAGACACTCATTACACTTGAGAATATCAACTCAACTCACCCATTCTCAGGTCTCATGAAACCTTATAACAAGGTTCAACCATTTTCAATCATTCACATTTAGGTATTACCCTAAGTGCTTATCAACACATTCCCACTTTTGTAAGGATAACCATCACTCCACTAGGTCAACAATTTAATCCTTTTTCTGCATTAATCATGTTGAGGTTTCTATTTAAAATAACATAAACGTTTCAATTTGTAGTCCTTCCCATCAAGGCGTTAATATAGAAAATAAGTAAACTTTTAACGAAGAGAAATTCTTTTAAAAAATATCATCTCTACCTTATTATACCAGTCCTTTGACTGATCTCTGGCCCATCCAGGACTAGTGTTGTAGTTTGATCTGATACCACTTTATAACACACCTAACCTCCCAAGTACCTTTTAAGGGATGGGGTATCAAAATTTTTATTTTCCTCAATCATCTCAAACCCTCTTCTTGATGTCACCATCATCTTCTTCTCATCAATATCTTTCCAACGACTGTCATCATGATCAAAACCAAGCTATGGGTCAAAATTTATGGTCCTCCAAAGTTCTCGGCCCTTATTGGCTAACTGCCACCTCATTTCCACATGGTTATCTAGTCCTCGTGCCATCCAACGTGGCATTGTCATGATTTCGATGTAAGGTTTTCCACATGGCTCACCGATCCAAGGTTTCGACCCCACGAAACATCATGTCTTCATCATCGGGAATTTCATTCCTATGGGTTGAAAATACCCCCAACTAAAATTTTCGATGAAGTAGAGTTAATCAGATCCTTTCCTAGATCCAATGGTTCACAAGTACTCATCCAACAACTTTGAGTGAGTCATTGAATCCAAATTGTGTGGAGGTTAACACCCCTACCATTTGACGTTTCTGGATCTAACAGTCCTCGCGTTGATAATCCAATGACTCTGGTTGAGCCAATGATTCTAATGTCTGTGACAGTTATTGCTCGTCCCTTTTTTTCACTTCTAGAATAGATGGGTGGGGTCCATAATAGATCGACAGTCGATATTGAATATCCCCCCGGCATCGACCAACGGTCTAGATATTCTTATCCTTTCATCGTCGATGACGTTCTCTAGTTAACACCCAACTCACCATCCTATTACCCCTGAAAATGATGCCTTAGACATCAAAGGTCCAGATTCACTGGCATGTAGATCCAATGGCCAAAAATAAAATGAAGGTCTGTAGGACCTCCTCACCCAATGGGGCCTAATCTTGTCTTGACGACCAATCACGTAGTGACACCTATCACTACTTGGACATGCTAGCTTCCATGATAGCACACACACATCATTGTGATGTAATTTTTTTCCTCTACTCTAGAAATATTCTCTCAATAATCAACGATGGATATCACTCTCACCTAATGGTAGATCAACGACTCTCATCACATCGTTGATGCCTTTATTGTTTTCGATATTCTTGGCCAACACCCAACCTTTCCAACCCTTCAAACTTTGACAAATAGCCCAGATCTCTCGACCCATGGATCTGAAAATTGACAATTGAAGGAAACCATTAAATGGTCTAAACCCACAAGGGCCCACCCTTGACCTTATGACAAACCAGGTGTTGACACATGTTTTCCTCCAGATGCGTTGACTGCCATACTAGCATGACACGTCACATCAGCTACAACATTCGCTCATTACATCATCATGACATAATCACATCCTCTCATAGCTTAGGTGGGACCTTTGACAGATCGACAAGTGTCATTGCACCTCACCACTCATTGATCGATTGTCTGGATTATATCTTTGGAGTCTTACCCATTCGATGTATTTTCATTCTGGTGAACCAAGCTACTCCTAAGGACCCACTGCGATGGACAACGTAGATGTTTTCACTATTCCCACGACCAACGGTTGAGATTTGATCAAGGTTCTACAAAATCTTCTATCCAACTAGACCCGCACTCATCCCATCAACCAATCAACTATTGGCATGCGTCATCATGATGGCACTCCTGGTCAGTGGCATCTCTCTCTTCCACCTTGACCTACTAAGTGGGACCCCTCGATGAGCAATGATTGAGTTTAAACTTTCCCACTTCCAGATCTACGATCCATACTCAACCTCGAAGTTTCTCCTTCAGAGTTTTCTTGAGACCAATACTTGATAATTCCCTCCAGAAGTCCACTCCAACCAACTCTTCTCAAGGGATTTGGCCCATATTTAATGGCAGTTAGATCCAACAATGGTAGATCTGCTACCTCCATGCTCCTATGGATTGACAACTCTAGCCGGTTCATAGTCTCATCCTGACATAACCATGGACTACTCCGATGGATGTACTATCCATCCAATGGCTAGGAATTAAAGAGATGGCCTAAGGGTCATTTCTCCCAAGGGTCCACCCTCAACCCATCATCCAATCCTCTATCGACACATGCCATCTAAGAGAAATGCTAACGAACACACTGTAATTCCTCTTTAGTAGGACTACACCACTCCTTCCCCACTTAAACATAGCTTATAGGGATATACGACAGAGATTTGATCTCACCTCTACACCAATCAATGATTCTAATCTTGTCAGAGGAATTCTTCTGACAAATCAATGGTTCACGTTACCTCCTAGAGGTTCAATGTCATCAGACTTTACATAAGTCCCGAAACTTGATCTCTCTTGGTGACGATGGATCTCCTAATAAAGGGTTGATAGTTACCCTCCCCTTCAAATCAATGGTGGTAATTTCTCCCCGACTCTACGTGGATTCCTTGGCTGCTTAACTCCCAACTTAAGGACTTAGCCAATTTTGGAGTTCTTCCAGGTTCTTTATAAGGATTTACCAGGCCTTCTTGGCTGTCTCGTTTGCTCCAAAATGAGTGAGGGAATTATCACCCTAAGATTTTGGCTTACATATTCCAACATGAAACCATGAAATACATATTCCTATGTAGACATGCATGATTACACATTTACATAGCACGACAACTTGTGTTCAACACCAATCTTTTTAACAAACAAGAATTCACATATAATAAACACATACATGAATTCGAACACACATGTCATTCCAATTATACACAGTATGCAAAGTCTTATCTGTTTACAAGGTATATGAGCCAACTGACTGTGGGTTTTATCCTTTACACCCAACCATAGGCTTTGCATGATCAGTCACTTCGATAGAAAACCACCCTGTGCCAAGCCATGATACCACTAGGGAATTTCTCTGCACTTACTGTGCGTTCTCTTGCAAAACATCTTTCCTCTGATGCCCTAAACTCTTCTTGATTTCTTCTTCCATGCATATCCAGGATGCACACACATGACTCCATCCTTTGAGGCCATCCTTCTGGGCATGCTCCTCCTGCATGCACTCGTGCATTCTTCTTTCAATCTCCTTGTGTGTCCCTTGCACGAAATATGGAAAGTTCTCAACATGTCCCCTTCCTTCTGTCAGAAGGAAACTTGAGTCAACCTCAGGGGTTGTGGAATGGTACACTAGGTACATTTGGTTGATAGCTCTTTGTTGTCTTAACCAGTCTCTCCATGCTTCCATTCATTGGGGTGGTTGGTTTCTCAACCACCAGTCCTTTTCTCATCAATTTTTTTTTTTCTCGAGAACAGGTTAAGGTTTATTATTCCAAATCAAATAATTCAACAAGCAGGATTGGGTCATCTTAGCATGATTAACCCATCTCTATGTTCCCTCATTATTTCCTCTAGCGGTATCATGGCCAATAATTTTAAGGCTTCACCCCATAGTCAGTTGTTGGAATTTTCAATTAAGTAGTAATACATTTACAATATTTACATGCCATTGCATGGAAATAACTAATTATGAATAATTTACAAGCTGGGGGAAACATGGGTGTTACGGTTTGAAGGACTACCTTGTTTCTTTTTCTCCCAACTAGAAGTAGAGGAAGAAAAATAGGGTGCTTGATTTAGCGAAAATGAGCGCTAAGGCATGGAATTCATTTTTTTTTTTAAGACATTGGTATGTGAGATTTTGAAAAAATGAGGAATGGGCATGGTAGGGAATAAGTAATATTGTTGTCCTATTAAATATTCCATCTGTACCTTGTTGCACAAATAAATATGCCATATGTACTTGTGTCCTCTATGTCAATCTACTCAGAGTTTAAGTTCTATGTGGATGGCAAAGGTGATACATTGAGAGAATCAGTTTGTGTGATGTCATTTGGTGGAATGGAATTCTTGAAGAATAAATCTACATAAATAAATGATTGGGTGGGAGTTGGAATAAAGGTGAGATCGTTGGATCTTTAGACTAAACCATAATAAAGTGGAATGGATTTTTATAATTGCTCATCAATCATAATTTGTCATGCCATATTCATATAAGTAGAAATGGAAATTCAAGTGGTTGTAGCTCAATTGGTTGGGGTGGGGTTTTTTCTCCTCCCCACCCAGGTTCGAGTCTCATCTATACAACATACTGCTCTTTGTGAGCCAAATATTATTGAACTACTTGACCCTCCTATGTTCTCCATATTTTGGGGGGGTTACTGTGGATGTAATGAGCTTCGCGTCGTGAACCACAATGGAAAAAGAAAAGTAGAAATGGAAAAAGTAAATTAATAAACAAATTTATTTTTTTAAATTGTTTTTTTAATATTCTCTTCTTTACCTTTTCTTTGAAATTTAAACCATTTAAGCTTGATATTTATTTACCCTCCACCATGTGATACCGCAAACCATCTTGGCCTATGTGGTGCTCTGCCATTGGTTTTACATGCTCAACATTTATTTGTAAACTGCTCACCCCAATATGCGATACCGTTAGTGGTTTTGTCCTATCACTACAAGGAGAAGACCCTATATTGAAGGTTATAGCAGAGGCTTTGAGTGTTAAAAAATTGACAAAAATTGTCAAAACAACCTTTGCGAAAACATCTGTTTTTGGTAGCAGATGATTTTGTGGAGATTATAATGGAACTTCATTATAACTAAAAAAATATGGGCGGACAAAGGTTGTAGTGGATGTTTTTCCATGCGTTGCACTTCACAGACCATACACATCGGTGCACTTAAAACATTAATGCATTGGTGCCTACATTGAACAATAGGCACCGATTGAGTCCTAAAATATTGGAGCCCTAGTGTGTCTATACAAACTACAACTTGGTGCTTTAATAACAACAATGCACTAGTCGAATCTATGATACGAAGCACCGATGTGTTCTTGAACTTAAAGCTCCAGTGCTCACATGTCAACCAAAGCACTCGGGTTATCCAAGAAATATGGGGCACCGATGCTCTTATAAACATAAATGCATCGGTGCCTCAATAGGAATAAAGCACCATGCAAATCAATGATAACATGCACCGGTGCATTAAAAAAAAACGGGCCCGGTGCATGATGTCGAGAAGGCCTTGATGCAGACTTGTGAAAGAGAAGCACCAGTGCGCTTATAAATTCAACGCATTGATAAGCCGTATTATTATTATTATAATTTTTGGTTAAAATAATATTAATATCCGTGCTTTTTCAATTTATGTCAGCACTGGTGTGTATTATGTTACAACACTGGTGTGTGTTATAATTAAAGGAACCGATGTTTTTTATCATTGAATGCACACGTTTTCATTTTCTCTTTTCAGAAACATCGACCCGTGACAATGAACAATTATTGTTATTTTTTAATTCCCTTGTTTATCCAAAAATTGACATATATCTTATAATAGTATTCATATAAATTAAATTTTGATTAGTGCATTTGGATATGATGCTTGGATTATCTTGTTATATCATCAGTGTTCACATCTCTTCATTATGATATTTAATCATCCATATATTTATTGAGCGATGTAACATTTCACAAGAACATTGGACAACACAAAAGAATAAAACAAAACATATTTTATTATATATGAATACAAGACTCTTTTTCATACAAAATGGGACCCTTATTGGTAATCCCATGTCTTTCAATTGGGACAATACTATGTCCGTTACATTAAACAAAATGTATGATTTTCACAGACAATTATTTCAAAAAATACAATAGCTTGCATTGATATCCAAATATATTGATCATCATTCTTCGTTGGAATTGTTGTCAGACATGCTCGAGCTACTTCCATGACTTGGGTTATTTGGTCGAATGTTTTGTTGATTGGCTCGATTGTTTTCCTCTTCTTCAAATGATTCCATCTACAAAAATAAAAATAAAGTGTAATGAGTGTATATGCATTGGTGAGAATAATGAAAATTGAAATAAATAATATACATGAATGTAAATTGAAAAGCGACATACCATAGAAAGAATCGAGTCTTGAATGATACACATTTTTTCAAAACCAAATCTCATGCCTTTTGTCAACAACTCTTATGTTGGCACATTTCCATACTTTGTTTCCTATAGTTTTAATATACCCCATAATAAATTATAGATTTAATATAAAAGTTTTTTTTGTTCCATTAATTATAAAATGAGAGAACTTAAACAACATAGATACTTAAAAATTCTACAATTAATTTTTGATATGCCAACATATACTCACAACTCTTAGCTCAATGTCAATCAATTCTTGTGATGGTTCTTCTTTGTATGTTAGCACATGTTTGAAGACATTCAAGGATGGTTGTTGTAAAAAAACTAAAAATATACAAAAATGAAATCTTAAGTTAATGTTACAAGGAAATAACAATTACTCACAAAATTTTCTATCAACCCTTTTCTTCCTTGTCGACTTGTTTTATGTGCTGAATGAGTTCCATTTTGTTTTTTTTTTGCAATAAAATACTTGAAAATTAATAATTAATACTAAATTATTTATTTATATGTACCTAATAGAAACATTTAATGATTTCATACATTTGAAGCACGTTTTTGTTGAGATGGCTCTTCCTGCGATGCAATTATGTCCATTTCTTTTACCATCTCCTTGTACACTTTTTTTGACATTCCTACTTGCATATTTCAGATATCAACTCGTTGATCCTTTGGTATTTTCATAATCTTCCTAAAAAAAGTAACAAGACAATTAAATATCTTTATATTGATATATGAAAACTAAATATAACAAGATTGATATTAATAAATTAGGAATGATTTGTAGTAATATATACATATTCTAGAAAATCATTTTTAGGAATATTATTTTTTGAATGACTAATTTTTGTTGTATGTTTTTTCTATTGCAAATTTGACAGGTCTCATTGACCATTGCTCTGGAAACACTTCATGTAGCTTAGATATAACCTGGTTCTTCAAATCGTTGGATTGAATTTTGTATTATAATTGGAAAGTACGTCTATATGTTCGTTCCACTATATCCCTCGTAGTTTTGTAAAAGTTCCCCCCCCTTTCATTAACTTCCAACACCACTCCAAATGAGCTAAGGACCAATTCATGATCATTTACATCTTCTATAATTTTTATTTTCTTAGTACAATATTTTGTTCCTTTGTTGTTGGTCCCAGTTGTAGAACATTAAACATATGTGAATAAATAGATTGTTTTGAACATGTTATCTAATATTTTAAAGTAAAAAATTAATGAAAATTAAAAAAAAAAAAAAACTCATATTGAATATAGTTTTTTCATTCACCTGGTTCATCCTTTTGCAATTTTTCCATCAAGATTTTACGCTCTTCTGCACTTAGATCACAAACAATCTTATCGAGCTTCCTCATTTTATGGCTCTGCAAGACACACACTAACCAATACATATTATTTAAACTTAGTACATATAGTTCAAACATATTAATTTTTTTGTAGAATTTACAAAGAACTTGCCTTTTTAACATATTAATTTTGTATAGAATTTACAAAGAACTTGTCTTTTTTTCCTTTCTGGATGTGTTATCTTTGTATCCATCATAATTTTTGTTACTTGAACTATTCTCATACATTTTGTTTATCAATATACAACCTGTACCATTCAATACAAAGGATATTAAATATATTTTATAAATAAATCACATAATTTTCACTAAAATAATATCCCGGTGCGTTACATGTTATCAAACACACCTCTATAAAAAATATTTAAAATAACAATAAATTAGAGCAGTGCACTATATATAGTTAACAATACTGATGCGTTTATTGTTAAAAATGCACAGATAATTTTTTTTTTAAACATTAAATTACAATGGTGCGATAAGTATCGTTAACAAAACCGCTCTAATTGAGAAAAAATGAAAAATAAAAAAATATTATAAACAAATAAATTTACACATCCATGAACGATTTTTTTTAACTATTTGCAACATAGTCGGTGTGTTTGTATATGTAAGAACACCGGTGCATTATATTACATAAGACACCCAATTACCCGAAATTGCTTTTAAAAAAAACGTGACAAGGCCGAGAGGGTTTGGATATGATGCATCACATGTTGGAAACATAAACCCATTAAATCTAAAAACCTAAAATGAAAAGATATAATTATGAAGTGATAAAGGGATTTAAACCCTAATTTGAGGTTTTGCAGTCACACAAACAAGAAGAAGTAAGGGTTTAAGGTAAGTATGAATTTTTTATTTTTATTTATTTATTTATTTATTTATTTTCTGAATCACAAAACCCTTTGATTTCTGATTTTCTAAATAATTTTGTTGCTCCAAAAGGGTTTTGAATGAATTACCATACCCTTCCAAATCTAATCTTATGAATAACTATGATTTCAAAAGTATTGATCTTCTTCTCCACGGTGCCCCCCTACATGTCTCTCTTGCAAATATGTACCCTGTAAATTTTGGCAAAATAAAAAAATAATGAATAGTTTAATACCTAATGCAGGAGCATCGCCTTCAAAGTCAACAATGCACGCATGGAGGCAAACATAGGACATCTCAACAATGACAAAATTTCAAACCGAGCATTTAACTCAGAATTTAATGAGTTGTTGAGATATTTTTGAATACAATATTTTAAATTGTAACTTGTTTGTAAAGTCTGGAAGGACTGTAAGAAAATTGCATATATGGAGTGTCAACTCTATCTGGCAGTAATTAACAGTTATTGTAATAGAACAGAGTAGGTATTAGCTTTGAAGTTTGAAATGATAGATTTCAGAACAGGATGAAAGAGCTCGTGGAGAAGTCCTTAGATAGTTGATTGTTGCATTGTAATAGCAGAGAGAGAGAGAGAGAGAGAGAGAGAGAGAGAGAGAGAGAGAGAGAGAGAGAGTTTTGTGATAGAAAGAGTAGAGCAGACATAGTAGAGGAGCATAAACACTTTGTATTTTAGTTTTCATGAATAAATAGGACATACATAAAATTGTCCCAAATCCTTGGACTCTGTTCATTTCATGTGAGATTGAACAAATGTTATTATGTGAATATGATTTGTTACAAGTTCATTTCATGTATGAGTTTTCGAGAGATTGACTGTATGAGTTCATGACGAAGATGGTTGAGCTTCAATTGTTTCTCTTTTGATACTTGTATGCAAGATGCGCATCTCAAATGCAAGGAGTGTGTTGACTGAGTCTCGGATTGACTCAGAGAGAAGTTCATAGAGAACCAAATAAACTCAGACCAGGTGCAAGGTGTGCACAGTGTCAAGAAGCTAATAATCTTTGAAGAACTAGAGCTGAAGAACACCAGGTGGGCGAGAAGCATTTTATTTTCAAGAAAATCCTTCGAACTGAGTTATTCAAAATCTCGAGAACACAAGGTGTGCGTGGGAGATACAAAATATTTTAAGGAACAAATCTCAGAAGGGATAACACTTTCACAAGTGTTGACGAGATCTGGGATTTGGACTCGCAGGAGAAGTGAAGGTTGAAACCTTCGAAGCATCAAGATCTATGAAGTTTGGGAAGAAAGCATAAAATATCAGGAGGAGGAGCACAAAAACCATCAGATAAGCTTCAAGGAAAAGATCTGGACTGTCGAATCCACGTCTAGACATTCAAGAGAGAGCGCAAGAGGAAGAAAAAATCTAAACCGTCAGATCTAGTGCGTGGGCCAACAATCGTTGGATTCAGAGGAAGATGAACGGGGGTTAAACCTTTCAAAAATGCACAGGAGGGTGGAATTTGTGAAGTCCCAAGTCCTGACATCATCAAAGTCATATATCGTCGAAGAACACATGGAAATAGATCAACATTTCATTGATTCGTAGAGTGGAAAGGTCAAGGGATAGATTTGTGAGAATTCACGAAACGCGAACTTGCAAAATCATTCCAGCTGTTGGATCTGGGGTGGCAGGTGGCAGAGATCCACATACATCAGAGATATGAGAATTTGGAGAAACTAAACGGACAATGGAAAATCTCGGAGGGAAAACCGCCGACGCGATCTAGACCGTCAGATCATAAGAGAATTGGAGTCGTTGATCTGTGGCAAAGGAATATTGGTATTTCAGGTATCGGGAGAAGAGAGATAAGTTGCATCATGAATACCCAATCCACGAAATCCCGATGCACTCACAGGAAGAGCCCAGGTCATGGCGAATGGTCACACAAGAGGAGAGAGGGAAAGGGGATAACAACCATTAAGCTCTTTTCAGAGTTTCAGGAGTTGGGGAGTCAGGATCAACTCACTCTCAATGTCCCGACACGTGAAGTCACGACACACCTCTTTTATAGGCGTGTAGTCATGACCCGTGGTTGTGCGAAAGTGAAGTTCACGTCTGATGCTTGCACGCGTGGAGTGATTTTCGTATTTGGACCTGTGGATTTGTTAGTAAAGGTTTTAGCAGGAACCCAAAGAGTTGTTCCAGCTCAAGGAGAAGAATGATCTAGTGACCGGGAGGT
Source organism: Picea engelmannii (assembly GCA_009831015.1). NCBI lineage: Eukaryota > Viridiplantae > Streptophyta > Pinopsida > Pinales > Pinaceae > Picea > Picea engelmannii. Next base: position 1,143,918 of record ML776647.1, on the reverse strand, counting down.
CGACAGACCCTGCGGAGGTAGGCGGGATGCATCAGGTGGAATCAGAGCTGATTTTGAGTTTGTTTGCAGACATCAGAAAAAATGAGAAAGGAGGAAAGTTGGTATCATTTTTGGTATCAAAGAAAAAAAAATCGATTTTCGTTTATAGGTGACGCAGTGAAATCATGCCACCAAGAAGACGCAGAGCGAATGCAGAAATGGAAGAAGAAATGAGGTGACTCTGAATGAGACTAGATGTCATGGAGACAAAACAGAGGAGAGAACCAGATGCTGGTGATTTCATTGAAGTTGAATATGAAGAATAATAAGAGGTCGAAGAAAATGTAGCATAGGATGCTGCACACGATCGCTTGATAAAAGATATTTCAAAGATAGGAGCCAGAGCAAGAATATAGGTACCTATGTATGAAGGAAATTTAGAAGTTGAAGAATTGTTAGACTGGGTACGTGCTATGGACAAATACTTCGATTAAGAATATATCGAAGAAGACAAGATGGTGAAGCATGCAATGACAAGACTGAAAGGTCATGAGGTGTTATGGTGGGATGAATTTCAAGCCGAACGCAGGAGAAATGGTAATCATAAAATTAAAAATTGGGATAGGATGGTAGCCAAGTTGAAGGTCAAATTTATCCCGAAGGATTACCAAATCAATCTTTACAGAAGACTACAGAACCTGAAACATAGGGGTTTATCAGTGAATAATTTTACAGATTGAACATTAGTGTTGGACAGAAAGAGAATGAAGAGGAGAAGACAACCAGATACATCAATGGGCTGAAATATGAAATACAAGAGGAGATTAGCATGATGTCGGTTAGTAAATTCGAGGATGCCTATCAAGCAGGCTTGAAAGATGAATAAAAATTGGCTAGGAGACAAAGCCAACGAAGCAGAGAAGGAAATTCAAGCAAAGGTAAGGGAACCAACAGAGAGAAGTTCCAGAAGTCAGAGCCTGAAGCTGATAAACAACATAGTCACTATGATAAGGGTGGAAGTTCTAAAGAAAGAAAACATGGGGGGAGAAGTTCTTTTTCCAGAGGTAGAGGAAGAGGAAGAGCCAGAGGAGGCATGGTTAAATGCTATACCTATGGAAAAGAAGGACACAAATCTTGGGAATGTCCTGATAGAAAAAGAGAAGGAGAAGGTGGAGAAGAACACATTGCTGAAGAACAGAAGCATGTGGAAGAAGAAGCAACCGAAGGAGGAAAGAACCTCATGGTGAGGAAAATCCTTCTTAAACCAGAGAAGGAACCAGAGGAACCAGTTCAATGAACAAGCCTGTTCATAACTTCTTTCAAAACGAAAGACAGAGTTTGCAAGGTGATCATAGACAGTGGGAGAACTGACAATCTAGTATCCATAGATATGGTGGAGAAGCTAGAATTGAATACAACTACACATCCAAAGCCATACAAGGTATCATGGTTGCAAAAAGGACATCAAGTAATGGTAAGTCAACAATGCCAAGTTGAATTTAAAATAGGAGGTTACAAAGATGAAATATTGTGTGATGTAATTCCTATGGATGTCTATCATATTTTATTGGGGAGGTTGTGGTAGTATGACCAAAAGGTTGTTCATGATGGAAGGAAGAATACCTATACTCTAGAAAATAATGGTAGAACACATATGTTGTTACCCATAGAAGACAAGGAGCCAAAGGCAAAAGCTAGTTCAAGCATACTTCTCATGAGTGGGAAGGAACTCTTGAATGAAGTCAAGAAGGAGAAAGAAATGCAGTTTGTTGTAGTAAGGAAGCCTAGAGTTATCCTTACGAGTACATCTGTAGAAGATTTTCCTGTAGAAATCCAGGAACTGTTAGAAAATTGCTGATATAGTAGTGGATGAGTTACCACACTCATTGCCACCTATTAGGATTATAAGCCATCATATTGACCTTATTCCAGGATCTAGTTTACGAAACACATCTTATAGGTTGACACCTAGAGAGAATGAGGAAGTCAAAAAGAAAGTCCATTAGTTGTTGGATAAAGGTTTAGTCAGAGAAATCCTAAGCCCATGCACAATACCGACTGTGTTAAGCCCAAAGAAGGATGGAGGATGGAGAATGTGTACAGATTCCTGAGCCATCAACAAGATAACCATTAGGTACAAATTTACTTTACTAAGGATGGATGATTTGATGGACTGTTTGAGTGGAGCAAGTTATGTTTCCAAGATAGATTTTAAAAGTGGATATCATCGAATAAGAATGAGAGAGGGAGATGAATGGAAAACAACATTCAAGACAAATGAAGGATTGTTTGAATGGCTGGTCATGTCGTTTGGGTTGACAAATGCACCAATCACATTTATGAGATTAATGAATGAAGTGTTGAAAGACTTCACAGAAAAATTTGTCATAGTATATCTGGATGACATACTAATCTTCAGCAAGATGAAGGAAGGACACTTACAACATTTGACATCAGTGATGGAAAGGTTGCAGCGAGAGAAATTGTTGATAAATCTGAAGAAGATTTCTTTTATGAAAAAGAGCTCATACATTTGGGTTTCGTAATCTCTTCAAATGAATTGAAGATGGACCCAGAAAAAGTGAGAGCGATCATAGAATGGCCATCTCTGAGCAACATATTTGAGGTAAGAAGTTTTCATGGGTTAGCAATTTTTTATAGGAAATTTATCAGAAATTTTAGTGGCACATGTGCACCCATGCTAGACACTATGAATAAGAAACACAAGTCCTTCAGTTGGATAGAGGAAGCTGAATTTTTTTTCAAAGTGTTGAAGGAGAAAATCATAGAGCAACCAATTTTGGTCTTACCAGATTTTGGAAAAAAAAATCAGGTGAGATGTGATGCAAGTGGATTAGCTATTGGAGCAGTCTTGAGTCAATATAATAGGCCATCTTCTTATTTAAGTGAGAAACTAAATGGCGCCAAGCAAAAGTATTCCATGTATGACAAGGAATTTTATGCAGTGATTCAAGATTTGAAAAAATGGAGGCACTATCTAATTTGTAAAGGAATTTCTCTTGTACAGTGATAATCAAGCTTTGCAATTTATTACTAGGCAAGAAAAGTTGAATCAGAAACATGCAAAAGGGGTAGAATTTATGCAGAATTTTACTTTTTTTATTAAACACATTGTCAGAACTGCTAACAAAGTTGCAAATGCTTTGAGAAGAAGGAGTTTAATTGTACAGGAATTCCAAGTGGAGACCTTAGGGATTCTTTGAGCAGAAGGAGTTTAACTGTACAAGAATTCCAAGTGGAGACCTTAGGGTTTGAAGATATCAAGGAGATGTATAGAGAAGATACAATTTTTAAAGAAGCTTATGACGCATGCAAGAATCCTTTATTGGGAAATAGAAGCCCAAGGACTGAATATCTGATCCAGGATGGATTATTGTTTAGGGGAAGCCAATTGTGCATACCTAAGTGTTCAATGAGAGACAACCTGCTGAAAGAAAAAGAAAGTGGAGGTTTAGCTGGACATTTTGGTCACGATAAGACATTTTCACAACTGAGTAATTTGTACTATTGGCCAAGCATGAGAGCAGAAGTGAAGAAGTTTGTGAACAAATGCAGAATTTTTCAATATGAAAAAGGAAAACAACAGAACACTGGTTTGTATCAGACATTACCAATTCCAGAGAGGTCATGGGATGCAACAGTATGGATTTTGTTTTGGGATTGCCTAGAACTCAAAAAGGGAGAGATTCCATATTTGTTGTGGTGGATAGATTCTAAAAAATGGCACATTTCATACCATGTCATAAGACAAGCGATGCCACACACATCGCCAACTTGTTTTTTAGAGAGGTAGTAAGACTACATGGATTTCCGAGGAGCATATTTTCAGACAGGGACACCAAATTTGTAGGACACTTTTGGAGGAATCTATGGAAAAGGTTGGGGAAAAACTTGTCCTTTAGTTCAACATATCATCCTCAGAAAGATGGATAGATTGAAGTAGTAAACAAGAGTCTAGGAAACTTATTGAGAAGTTTAGTCACTGAGCAAGGTCGACAATGGGATCAGATTCTGGCACAGGCAAAATTTGCATTCGACAATTCAGTGAATAGGAGCACAGGGAAACGAACATTTGAAATTGTGTATGGTATACATCCAAGAGGGATTACAGAGTTGAGAGATTTGAATCAAGATGAGTTCAGAAGTGTTGGAGCAGAGGATTTTTCAACAGAAAAAATCCATCATAGAGTCAGAGAACAACTATAGGATATCAACCATAAATATAAGAACAGAGTTGATCAAAAGAGAAGGGAAGTTCAATTCGAGGTTGGAGATGAAGTTTTAGCTCATTTGAGAAAAGAGAGGTTTCCAAGGGGAACGTATAACAAATTGAATATGAATAAGATAGGACCATGCAGGATTCTCAAAAAATTCGCAGCCAATGCTTATGAGATTGAGTTTCTAGACAATGTTGGGATATCAATGATATTCAATGTTGCAGATCTGTATCCTTACAGGAGAGATGAAGTAGGAGAATCAAATGATTACAAATAAATTCAGTGGGAAGAGCAATTTCCCACAATATAAAAACCTCATATGATGATAATTATTGAACAGAGGGATGACAAGAAAACCAAGAGGAAAATATATCCTGAGTACTTAGTGAAGTGGAAATATCATCTAATGGAAGATGCAAGTTGGGTCATCGAACCTGATATTTTGAAGCATGGAAAGACAATGCAGGAGATCATGGATAGGAGTCCATGAAATATTTTAACCAGAGGAGTATGATATATGAGCATCACCTTCAAAGTCAACATCACACACGTGGAGGAAAATAGAGGACATCTCAACAATGACAGAATTTCAAACCGAGCATTTAACTCAGAATTTAATGAGTTGTTGAGATATTTTTGAATACAATATTTTAAGTTGTAACTTGTTTGTAAAGTCTGGAAGGACTCTAAGAAAATTGCAGATATGGAGTGTCGACTCTATCTGGTAGTAATTAGCAGTTATTGTAATAGGACAGAGTAGGTATTAGCTTTGAAGTTTGAAATGATAGATTTCAGAATAGGATGAAAGAGCTCATGGAACAGTCCTTAGATAGTTGATTGTTGCATTTTAATAGCAGAGAGAGAGAGAGAGAGAGAGAGAGAGAGAGAGAGAGAGAGAGAGAGAGAGACTGTTTTGTGATAGACAAAGTAGAGGAGAAGAAACACTTTGTATTTTCATTTTCATGAATGAATAGAACAAACAGAAAATTCTCCCAAATCCTTGGACTATGTTCATTTCATGTGAGATTGAACAAATGTTATTATGTGAGTATGATTTGTTACAAGTTCATTTCATGTATGAGTGTTCAAGAGATTGATTGTATGAGTTTGTGATGAAGTTGGTTGAGTTTCAATCGTTTCTCTTATGATACTTGTATGCAAGATGTGCATCTTGAACGCAAGGAGTGCATTGACTGAGTCTCAGATTGACTCAGAGAGAAGTTCAGAGAGAATCAAATAAACTCAAACCAGGTGCAAGGTGTGCACAACGTCAAGAAGCTAATAAGCTTTGAAGAACCAGATCCGAAGAATTCTAGGTGGGCGAGAAGCATTTTCTTTTCAAAATAATCCTTCGAACTGAGTTATTCAAAATCTTGAGAATGCAAGGTATGCGTGGGAGATCGAAAATCATTCAAGGGATGAAGCTTAGAAGGGATATCACTTTCACAAGTGTTGACAAGATCTAGGAGTTGGACTCGCAGGAGAACTGAAGGTTGAAACCTTCAAAGAATCAAAATCTTCCAAGTCTGGGAAGAAAGAACAAAATTTCAGGAGGAGGAGCACAAAATCCGTCAGATAAGCTGCAAAGAAAATATCTGGACCGTCGAATCCATGTCTAGACATTCAGAAGAGATCACAGGAGGAAGAATAGATCTGAACCGTTGGATATGGAACGTGGGCCAACAACCGTTGGATCCAGAGGAAGATGCACGAGGTTTAAACCTTTCAATAGTGCATAGGAGGGTGGAATTTATGAAGTCCCAAGTCCCAACATTATCAAAGCCATCTATCGTCGAAGGACACACGACAACAGGTCAACATTTTGCTGATTTGTAGAGTGGAAAGATCAAGGGACAGATTTGTGAGAATTCATGAAACACGAACTCCCAAAATCATTCCAGCCGTTGGATTTGGAGTGACAGGTGGCAGAGATCCACATACATTAGAGATCTGAGCATTTGGAGAAGTTGAACGGACGGTGGAAAATCTCGGAGGGAGAACTGTCGATGCAATTTGGACCATCATATCATAAGAGAATTGGAGTCGTTGATCCATGGCAAAGGAATATCTGTATTTCGGGTATCGGGAGAAGAGAGATAAGTTGCATCGTGAATCCCCGATCCATGAAATCCCGATGTGCTCACAGGAAGAGCCCAAGTCATGGCGAATGGTCACACGAGAGGAGATAGGGAAAGGGGATAACAATTGTTAAGCTCTTTTCAGAGTTTCGAGAGTCAGGGAGTCAGGATCGACTCACTCACAAAGTCCCAACATGCGAAGTCACGATGCACCTTTTGTATAGGCGTGCGGTCACGACCTGTGGTCATGCAGAGGTGAAGCTCATGTTTGATGCTTGCACGTGTGGACTGAGTTTCATATTTGGACCTGTATATTTTTTAGTAAATATTTTAGCAGGAACCCAAAGAGTTGTTCCATCTCGAGGAGAAGAACGATCTAGTGATCGGGAGGTCGACAGACCCTGTGGAGGTAGGGGGGCTGCATCAATACCCGTGAAAGAATTTATGATTTTTTTTTAAATGAATGACCATAGTTACCTTATGTTATCACATATTCTTGCAGGGGGATGTTTTTCCTTTGGATTTGGACCTTGGGTGACAAAATGTGAAAGAAGGGGGAATTAAAAACCCACAAATGTGTGTCATCCAAAGTCGGGGCATGTTGTGCTAAGGCGTGAACATATTAGAGGGGAGCTAGCACTCACTAATATCCAGTTCAAGACTTCGGGGATCAGGAGAGTCAGGAGTGTCTCACATCAGTGCACCCAAAGTCACAAAGCACTCGAGAGTGTGCCCAAGGTCGTAGCTCGAGGTCATGTGGAAAGGTTGGCACCCATCGCGAGGAGCCGCAACCGTCGGATGGAAAGAAGGCTTGACCGTTGATCCGAGTAGGGAAATTTCAACAAATCGAGAGTCGAGGATTCAATTTTCAAGTGATATGAGGATTCTAGAAGGGTGAAATCCTGGATTTCCTGTGGAGATAAACGCTGGGTCATGACCCAGTATCGCATGCGGGTAAAGGTGAAAAGTTCATGTGAGCTACTCCAGGGGATGAAACACTGGTGTTGGCCACAGAAAGAGGCTTCCACATTTTCTAGGTGCCAAGTCTACTCGACCCCATCCTGGTCGCGATGCAGACAGTTAATGAAAGTGAGAGAGGCGGTTGAAAACTAGTCTCACCACATAAATGGAAAGCCATAAATGGAAATCCATAAGTCATCTTCTTTTCCGTCTTGTTTACCTCTAATGCTGGAGTGTCCATGATTGAAAGATTCACATGGATTATTATGGACATATTGTAATGTAGGTTTGGTTGTAGTTATGTTGTAACGCTCTCTAGCCTTTTCTGAAACTTTGAATCCAAGAGGATCTTGTTTTCTGAGTTGTTCTTCCTTAGGTTGCTGGAAGACCTGATGTCCATAACAGACCTCTACATTATCCTAACCCAGTCTTCCTTCTATTCACCTTTAATCCAAATTACTGACTGAAGTTGATCAAGACCTCAATTGCATGTGCATACTAGTCTAGTTTTATGAGTTAAAGTGATATCATATTGAGTATGCACCCATTTGGCCTCTTTAAAATTATTTGTGACATACAAACTGATGGGTACTGGGCTTACTCTCTTTGCAACCGGAGAATGAATTCTAGTGCTAAAATTTCTGGCGCTGTTGCCAGAGACAAATTGAAGACATTTCCTTGGGTAGAATGATAACGATCTTTTGATTCTGAAGGTGCATCAGATATCAAAACCATTGAATATTGCATTTTAACCTGGTGACTCCACTATGGTGACTCCACTGTCTCAACTCCATGGTTTCAGTGTGGATGCCTCTGGCTACAAATATAGCCCTTGGGATAACACAATGATTAGATTTGGTCTTTGATGGTGAACAAATACCAGACACACTTGTTCTGCATATCCTTCACCTGGTGACTCCATGTTAAAGAATTGATTGGCGACTCCACTAGTCTAAAATGGAAAAAATTATGGCTCACATGTTTGCTCCTTTTAATTTTTCTGTTGTTCCTAGTTTTCCTAATGTTGTCCCTACTGTGGATGAATGGGGTGATTATTTGCCCATATTTAGAGAGCGCAAAGAGGACAATCTTGCTCAACATCTTCGTAAGTTTCATGAACTCATGCATCAATGGGAGATACATCATGAGGATGTATTATTAAATATGTTCATGTTCTCACTAGCAAGAGATGCTCATGAGTGGTATCACTCCTTTCCCCCTGCTAGCATCTCCTCCCTGGAACAGTTTCATGCAGATTTCCATAAGCATTGTCAAAGGTATTATTCCTCTAAGTTAATTTGTTATAGTTGTTGTGAGGGATATAAAGGTTGTGTTCCAGATATGGTGGTGTCTTATGGAAGCTGTGAGGGTGGAAGCTACGAGGATGAAGGTTTTGAGGATGAAGGAGATGCTTTGGGTGAGTTGGTGGAGTAGGTAAAATCACTTTCTATAGAATTAGAAAAACTGAAGGTAGAACGTGCTTGTTGCTCGTTTGAGGAAAGCGCAGAGGACTTTCTAGTCCTTGAAGCATATGTTCTTGGCATCCCTATTGATGATGTTAGTATTGAATATCTCATAGTCGTAGAGGCATTAGTTTATACCCCTGATGAGCCCGTTGTCTTATATTTAAAGGAAGAAGTCGTTGTGGAAGATGATTGTTCTCTTTTTCTTCACGAGATTTCCCATGATGTGTTTACATTTGGGATTGAAAAGAAGGATCGGGATATCGTTGCAATTTTGCAAGATGGAGGAGTTTTGTGCTCACCCATCTTTGATGATTATTTAGATGAAGAGCAATAGATACCTACATCACATCTTGATATCATGAGGAGCATCCAACCTGTATATGATAGCTATGAATCAAGTTCTAAGCTGGATATGCAGGATTTCCAAGAACATACAACAGATCCCTGTCCTCTATTCATTAATGAAAATTATCATGAGGAAATCAACGATCTTGGGCCTGCAGAAGACACCAAGCAACAATTTGAAGAGTAGATCTTTCCCACGGTTCCTGTTTATGACAATTATGAATTTGAACCTTGGGAGAGCCATGAAGAAAAAGAGGAGCAGATGATGGTGCAATTTATAGCCTTTCCAGAGCCTGTCAACGAGAAACCACCACCTAGGATCAGTCAGCCTGCATCAACTTCTCATCCACTTGTGCTTACTAGAGATATTCAACCATGTGTGAGCAACTGTGGAGCAGATCGGGCTGTATGTTACAAATTTTCTGGAATTTTCCACTCGTTCTATGGGCCTGTCAACGAGTACATGGAGCTACATTTCCTTCATGCCTTGGATCCTCCTAGCTTTATCTCAACTTTAGCCTTTGGAGGAAAGCTGAAGGATGTAACCATTCTACTGTCACTGTTGCATTATCTGTAAGGTAGTTAGAGAGGTAGTGGGGGGCCCCAAAGGGACCATAGTGATGATAGTGGAGACCATTCCATGTAAGGTGGACTAGGTCCACTATATTATTAAATAAGACCCACTATGGTAGTTAGATATAATAAATGGGTAATTAGATATAATAAATGTAAGAGGACTTCTTAGAAGGTTCTACTTCTAGAAGATTCCTCCTCTAGAATGTTCTTAGTTGATGGTAGCAATATATAAAGGGGTTCAAGCAATGTAATGAGACATGAAGATAAATATTGTATTTGGAGCGGTAGCTCAATAGGAGGATGCCCCCTCGAAGAGGCAAGTGAACAGGAGAGGATCCCTTCCATAATAGGATCCATTGTATGGTGTTTCCCTACCTCAAGGGTTTCTATAATAAAGTGTGGTTTCTTCTATCTTGCTTTGTGGATCTATTGTGTATTCAGTATTTGTGGTGATTATATTTGCAGATCTATTCTGGTTCTTAACAATTGGTATCAAAGCACTTTCCTTGGCTAAAGAAGGAAATATTTGTTTTCTCTTTTTGCAGAATTTTTTCTAGGGAAGAAAAAGAAGGCGGTGCACTTCAGGTTCAGATATAAATCTTTACGAGACAAATTTGGAAAAACAAATTGGGTATTTGAATTCCTCTCGGAAAAATACCCAATTTAAAAAAAAATCAACCGAAACAGAGTTCGGGAAGTAAAGTTATGAGCATTTTAAATTCAACAGTTTTTCAGAGTTTTTCTGGAAAAAACCGCAATTTTCTGCCGTAACTTATTGTTCTATTTTTGGGGGTTTTTCATAGCAAGATGTATTTTACAGGGAAATGTGATGGCCCTAGTATTGAATCATTCATTAAAGAAAGAAAATCAGCATGGGAAGATACTTGGCCCCATTGGGTA
>ML776647.1:1100652-1124848 GCA_009831015.1 Picea engelmannii | reverse complement strand
CAATGTAATGAGACATGAAGAGAAATATTGTATTTGGAGCGGTAGCTCAATAGGAGGATGCCCCCTCGAAGAGGCAAGTGAACATGAGAGGATCCCTTCCATAATAGGATCCATTGTATGGTGTTTCCCTACCTCAAGGGTTTTGATATAATAAAGTGTGGTTTCTTATATCTTGCTTAGTGGATCTATTGTGTATTCAATATTTGTGGTTATTATATTGGTAGATCTATTCAGGCTCTTAACATTGTCTGTTATCAGTCGTTGATAGAGTAAAATAAATTCTAGTTAGGAAGTTACATGAATGGATATGGTGGAAGTTTTCTTTCACTTAGAACTGTGTAAAAATTAAATTAGTTTATGACTGTACATAAATAAGCTCCTTAGAGCATGTGTGTTTATTTTCATTTTTACTTATTGGCTTGTATTCCTCAATAGGGAATTTTGAGCTTGACTCCATATCCCAATGTAGAAGGCGACTGGAACTGCAAAAGTAGTTCTTAGAGCCTCGCAGGGAGGACTCTATCCCATATGGAGCCTAATGTTATCACATATTCTTGTAGGGGGATGTTTTTCCTTTGGATTTGGTCCTTGGGTGACAAAATGCGAAAGACGGGGGCTTAAAAACCCACAAATGTGTGTCATCCAAAGTCGGGGTGCATTGTGCTAAGGCACACACATATCGGAGGGGAGCTAGTGCTTGCTAAGCTCCAGTTCAGAAATTCGGGGATCAAGAGAGTCGGGAGTGGCTCACATCAGTGCACCCGAAGCCCAAAGTTGCGAAGCACTCGAGAGTGGGCCCAAGGTTGCATCTCGAGGTCATGTGGAAAGGTTGGCGCCCATCGAAAGGAGCCTCAGCCGTCGAATGGAAAGAAGTCCCAACCGTTGATCAGAGTAGGGAGATTTCGTCAAATCGGGAGTTAAGGATTCTGTTGTCAAGTGATATGAGGATTCTCGAAGGGAGAAATCCTGGAGTGCCTATGGAGATAAATGTTGGGTCATGACCCAAGATCGCATGCGGGTAAAGGTGCAGAGTTCACATGAGCTACGCCAGGGGCCGAAATGTCGGTGTTGGCCATAGAAAGAGGCCGCTACGTTTTTCAGGTGCCAAGTTGAATTGACCCCATCCTGATCCCAATACAGGAAGTTAATGAAAGTGAGAGAGGCTATTGAAAACTTGTCTCACCACATACATGGAAATCCAGAAAGGACTGGCAGAGCAGAGCTTGCCTCTGACAGGGGAAGGCATGTGCAGTCTGACTGAGAAGACACAAACATATGGCATTGGACGAGAAGATCGATCACACCTCTACTGGTAGTGGCGAATATTTTTTGAGTATACAGGATTCATTTTGATATTATGTAAGGGTCGATGATTGATCTAGGCTCTCGTATTATAAACTTTTGATGAAGCTTTTGGTTTTCTGGTTATGTAACATGATTTGAGACTTCTAGTTTAATCTAAGTCAGCTTCTTTTCCATCTTGTTTACCTCTAATGCTGGAGTGTCCATGATTGAAATATTCACATGGATTGTTATGGACGTATTGTAATGTAGGTTTGATTGCAGTTCTGTTGTAACGTTCTCCAACCTTTTCTGAAACTTTGAATCCAAGAGGATCTTGTTTTTTGAGTTGTTCCTCCTTAGGCTGCTGGAAGACCTGATGTCCATAGTAGACCTCTACATTCTCCTCACCAAGTCTTCCTTGTATTCACCTTTAATCCAACTTACTGAGTGAATTTGATCAAGACCTCACTTGCTTGTGCATACCAGTCCAATTTTCCGAGTTAAAGCGATATAATCTTGAGTCTGCACCCATTTGACCTCTTTAAAATTATTTGTGACATACAAACTGATGGGTACTAGGATTACTCTCTCTGCAATCAGAGAGTGACTTCTAGTGCTAACACCTTCAAATTATGATCTTATGAATAAATCATGTTGTTCTAAAGTATTTTTTTGCTCCACAGTGCTCTCCGGTATGGCTCTCTTGCAAAACTTTCCACAGTAAATTTTGGTAAAATAATGAAACAATGAATAGGTTTTTACTATTTAAATGACTATGAAATTAGATTTTAAATTCCTGCTCATTTTTCAATTGTAAAAAAACAAAGTCGCGCTTTAAAAAAAATTCGAAACTTCGGTGCATTTATTACTTTAACACATTGGTGCTAATATGTATACAACACATTGGTTTTTTTTAAAGTTTTGGAGCACCGATATTGGATAATTATTATTTTTATTATTTGAATTCATGGGACCGGTGTGATGCGTATATAAACGTATGGTTCTTTACAATGTTATAGATGCACCAGTGCGTGTTTTTTATATTAATGGACCATTATGTTTTCAAAGTTATCTGAATGTTTATTTGCACACAAAATAATATATTCATCTTAAATTATTTTTCATGATGCATCCACATGACTTGCAGTACATCATAATATACAGTTTGCACTTAAAGTCGCCTTATTCTTAACAATAATTTACAATTGATTTTTCTCAAATGTAGGGAGAGAATCTTACAATATCAAATGGCCAATTCTTCAAATTCTAGCCCATCCCCTATTGCTCAAATTCCATCGCAAAGGTCTCCCTTTCCATATCGAGTAAGTTCGGATTTTATTTATATTTCGATTATCTAATTGAATTTATTTTCGTTATCCATGTCAATTTGAATAAAAATGTATCAAAATTTGTAGGTTCCTGATTCAGAATCAAGATTAGATGCAGATAATATTCCAGTACCAATTCAAAATCATCGGAAGCTCTTCTTAGGACCAACATAGTGCAAGTAGTTGGTATGTGAAAATGGACGACCACTTTATGCTACCAATAGTAACATGCCATCTTCCAGCCGCAATACTGGGTTAGCAATGGTAATAATTGTTTTTTATAATGTGATTTGAACAAACCAATTGCATTGTGCTTACTAATATCATCGATGTACTAATATTAAATATTTTTGAAATTAGGATTCTAGTGATGATGAACGTCCTACCTATCATCTTCCGTTGCACCCCACTACAATGTCAAATCGAGAGAAGGTTGCAATAAGATCACAACGCGGAGAGGAAGCATACGAAGAATGGTTCAATCAACCACCTATTCAATTCCCACTACGTCCAGATTCACAAATTAGGAATGAATACACCAATAGTAGTTCTTCACAAGTTGGAAATGGAGTCAATGAAATAGAGGTTGGTATGGATGGTTATATACGTGATACAACTTCCATGGAGACAATGTTGTTAGATGAATTCCAGAATGATCAGTTAGGGGATGGTGCCCATATTATTGATACCTTATTTTGAAATCTACTTCCACCAGCCCTCTCTTTAGACCTAGCCGGTCAAAGTCTACCCAACTGGGGAAAACAATGTTATTGTACAATTTGAAAGCAAAGTTTGGCATGTCAAACACATGTTTCTCAACAATATTGAGGTAATTGATTATAATTAAGTCCCTTATAATTTGAGAAATCTTGTCACACAATCAACATTGAAAACGATCGATTTTATGAACATTAAATAACATTGTACATTTATATTTCCCACTAACTGTAGGTTATTCAAAGATAAGGTTCTTCTGAGTGATAATGTCTTTCCCGGTAGGTATGAAGAGGTAAAGAAAATGTTGAAAATATTGGGTGTTGAGTACATATCATATCATGCATGTCTAAATGATTGTATTCTATATAGAGGAGAATATGTAGACAAAGAGATATGTCTGAAATGTGGGAATGACAGATATCATTAATAAAATAAAAAGGGTAAATCACATGGTCCTCCTCACAAGATATTTATGCACATGCCTATAATCCCAAGGATTCAAAGTCTCTTTCATTGCAAAGAATTACCTATGTTTCATGTATGGCATACCTCACACAGAAGTGAGTCGGGAGTTATGCGAATCCCAACAAATTCGATAACCATGAAACATATAGAGGATACATGGTCCAAAAAATTCAAGGATTAATTATGAATTCTGGGACTTATCATAGCCATGGATGGTGTCAACCCATATTCCCTCCAAAACACCAACTATTCTATTTGGTCTGTAGTAGTGATCAATAACAATATCCCCCCATGGTTGTTCGTGAAGAATGAACATTTTATGTCGGCTCTTATAGTCCCTAGTAGAAGACAAGTGAAGAATATGGATGTCTACCTACAACCATTGGTAGATGAATTAAAAGGAATTATGGGAAGGAATAAATGTATACGATGTATAAATACCCATCGCAATAGAGAGGAATTTCATGTTGTATGGCATATGTGCTTACACCACACATGATTATCCATGCTTAGGAGTTTTCTCTGGTAAATTACATGTTTATTGATTTTTTTATTATATACGTAACAATATTTGTTGGCATATTTAATTCGTTCCGACTGTTTTGGACTTTGACGCTAACATGCTCTATTGTATACATTAATAATTTCATAGGTATTCTAAAAAAAGGCTATCATGGATTTAAATTTTGTGGACCTTATCTGAAGGCTAGGTGGTCCAACCACCTACAAAAGCCAGTGTATGAATGCTCCAAGGTATTCCTCCCATAAAAAAACCCTTATACAAGAGAAACATCCACTTTCAATGGTAAACCAAAGAGAGAACAAAGGCTTGCAATAATGACACCAACAAAATGGCTTAGAGAATATGTGAGAGAGAAGGAGAAGGAGATTACAAAAATATTTGATTCAAATGGGGAGCCTATGTTCGATGATACAAAATTCCTCGACACCTATGTTGAGAAATTTCCCATTGGGATGAAAAATAAATTTGTCTTTTATGAGCTCCCATATTGGGAGCATCTTAATATTTCCCACTTACTAGATCACATGAATATATTTCAAAATGTCTCATCTTCTTTATGGAGGCACATATCATCAAAATAAAGTGACACATTGGTTGTTAGGAGAGATCTTATTTCTTCAAAAAGTAAAAAGAAACATTCACCAAGAAAAGAAAGTAGAGGAGCAGTTGGTCCCTCTTGGTATTTCAAAGAAGGTGATGTACCATGGATAATGAATAAAGTTGATCTTTCTTTGGGAAAGGAATTTATATTGGGAGTGAAGGTGCCTTATTTATATGGGTCTTCAATACGGTGAAACTTCACTGTGGAATACCATTTGTTGGGGTTAAAATCACACGACCATTTCAACCTTCTAAGAGTACGTATGTAAAAAACATGATATTATTATTTGTTTTATAAATTCATGCTATGTGATAAAACATAATTAATTTTGTATGTATTTACTTTGTAGTGTCAGTATCCTCTGCTGGTGCATGGGTTTGTGAACCATGACTTCCCCCAACATCTATGACATGCCATATCTAAATTATCTACATTTGTATGTTGGATCACATCAAAGGAGATTCATATGGATAGAATTCCATGGTGACATCAAGAGATAATTGATATTATTTGTATGCTTGAGAAAGAATTGCTGACAATTTTCATGTAATTTCAAGTTCATCTTCTAATTCACCTAGTAGATGAGGTTGAATTAGTCGGAGTTGTCTCCTATCGTTGGATGTTATTATTAGAGAGGTACATGAAGAAATTGAAAGTATTTGTTCAACAAAGGGAAAAACCGGAGGGGTGTATGACAGAGGGGTACATATCATATGAGTCTTTCTATTATGTCAGTGAGTACATCAAGCAGATCGAAAACACACTAGGTGCAGTGATTTTGGATGACTAAAGGGATGAAGACAAAAGAGAAGGGGAGCTTCTGCAAACAAATGGAAAAAGGTGCTTGATAAAGAGTAAGTGACTTATGGTTTGTCAAATTTCTACACAGTAACTATCCACACTAAACTTCATAATGTATATTTTGATCTGATACGTACTATATATCAGTTTGATTTCATGAATATATATATATATATATATATATATATATATATATATATATATATATATATATATATATATATATATATATATATATATATATATATATATATATATATATATATATATCAACGAATTTAGAAATTGATGCCATCAATAAATTCATTGTTTACAATTCGGAGGCAACACACCCTTGGGTCACATTGTACGAGAAAAAGAGGAGGAAATGGGATAGCGACAGGAAAGAATTTAGATGGTTGAACGATAGAATCATTCCTTATCCTAATCATTTAAAACAAAATATGCCAGTGATATGCCCCAACAGTTGGGTTGTTGACCAAGTCAGAGAGAAATAAAGTGCATCCAGTTGTTACCAACGTGTTGAAGAGGATGCACTATAAATAGGTATTGGGTGAAACAACTTGGTAATAATCTCCGTGTGTACATTTTGTAACATTTAAATGCACCTTTTAACTATAACATATATATTTTATATTTTATTGGTCAACTTATTAGACACATGATAATGTGATTTTTTCACTTTTTTATAGGTGCATTTGTTCCCATGTATGTGGGCATATGAACATCATTTTCGCACAAAGGATGTTGACGATGGACGCGTGACACAAGACTGTGGAGTGGAAGTTGAGTTTGGCCAATCTAGTCATTCTATCCACCACGATCAAAACCTAATATAGGGGACTTTAGGTTATGTTGGAAAGATACAAGAGATCATTCAGGTGGACTTCTCTTCTTTCCAATGTGTTATTTTTAGGTGAAAGTGGTGGGACACCTTTGATCGGAATAATGTAAAGGAAGATTGCGATAGTGAATTGATATGTATCAACTCTAGAAAGATGCGGGATAAAGCTAAGGAGCCTTTTGTTTTCCCAAAACATTGCAACCAAGTGTTTTTTTACCCGAATGTGTTGGATAGGGATTGGTGGTTCATATTAAGACACGACCCTATATCAAAACATATTTTTGAGAACAACAGTGTTATCATGCCAAGCGAGGAAGATAATGAGGGTGATGAAAACAGAGAGTGATATGTACACGTTTTATTTCATCTTTAATATTGTTGTTGTATCTTTTTGTTATATTCTTTATCTTGCTAATTATATTGTTTTTTATTCATCTTCTGACAAGCGAAATGTTAAGTTAATTATAACAAATATTTGAACAATTTTAGTTGGTTAATAGTCAATTTGATGCATAATGTGTTTTTCTTTCAAATTATTTGTGATTGCATGGAACGATTGTTATTTGAACATGTTTATATGTCATTGCATATATTTAAAAATGTTTCATCTTCTTTAATTATTTCCAATTATAAAATCCTGAAAAATGTTAAATGTCGAGTTAAACTTTTAATGGGATATGAAATTCTACTTTTTATGTTGATATAATTAGATGTAATGATATGGTTGATATGCATGTTTAATAGTACAACATTTTTTAGGATATGTTAACATGATGATTCAAAAACTAAGTTTATGTTCATTTATTTTGTAGGTTTAAAAGTAATATTAACAAAAAATGTGGTTTATAATTAAATAAATAAATTTATAACATGATTTTGTGATAATTTGGTTTTTAACTAAAGTAGTGTTTGTTAGTTTACATACTTTTATCATTTCTTTTGAAAATATTTATAAAATTATGCCCCCAATGTTGAGTAAAACCACAATTAATGAAGTAATTTAAAATTTAATAGCAATCAACTTACGAAATAATGACAGAAAGAACAATAAGAAGATTTGCATAAACAAAATTTTAAAGCCAATTGAATGCTTATCATTGGAGATCATAACTTTTTATAATAACAATTATTAGTGTAGAAGAGTCTATTCAAAAAGAGTAATTAGTACAATGGAAAATAATATTTATTCATATGTAATTTATTTTCTGAAAAAAAAGAAAAAAAGAAAAAGAAGAAGAAGAAGTTAGAATGAATATGTATAATGAACTATTTATGCAATTATAGTTTCAATTTTAAAATTATAGTTTCAACCATATTGAACTTTTTAATTTATAAAAATAAACATGATGATGATAACCATCTTATAACAAACATAAACAACATCTAAAATACACATTTATATTCGCTGGCTAACATCATCTAATTATATATACCTCTAGCACATATAAACATCATTAATTAGCTAGCACACATATCTAATAATTTAACAGGGCATCATCATTGTGATCACATCTAACAAAATATAAGAATTTTCTAACATATCATCACACACATCTAACAAGCATCATTTAACATACACATCTATCAAGAACATTTAACATTAAACATATCTAACATGACCTAAAAATGTACACATCAACATCAACATATAAATTAATTAAGTATATCATCACGATCAACAGGAAAAATGCAAGTCTAATGAAAAATGTTATAACATACACATATATCAAACACATTTAACAAACATATCTAACATGACCTAACAATATACACATCAAGATATAAATTAAGTACATCATCAAGATGATCAATAGAAAAAAAACACCATATATATATATATATATATATATATATATATATATATATATATATATATATATATATATATATATATATATATATTGGACAAGTCAAATAACCGCTATAACATATATGGTCCAACAAGTGGGATAATCTGCATATCTACAACATTAGTGGAGGTCTGGTTTGTAGTGGAAGATGATGGATGATGAATAGGTCATGGATGTTCATCTAGGTGAGGTGAAAGAGGAGGATGAGGAATAGGTCCAACATGCTCATCTAGGTGAGGTGAAAGAGGAGGAGGAGGAATATGTGTTGCCTCCTCATGATCTGGATGAGGTAAAGCAGGAGGAGGAGGAGGAATATGTTTTTCCTCCTCATGATCTGGGTGAGGTGAAGGAGGAGAAGGAGGGTGCGGAGAAGGATGATCATGGACACCCTCATCAATTGATGGGGTACTAGACGAATGAGTTGTACTGGAAGAATATTTGTGCCTATCATTAGGAACCCTCATCGCTGCTAGTAACTTGGAAGCTCTGACGATATGATGCATAAGAGACATCATATCACGTGGAGTATCCCTCCAAATCTCCAAGAGTGTAGGATATTCACTAATGTCTCACATCAGGGTAGGGTAGACTCCCACCTTAGTAAAAAGTGTAGAGAGTCGGTCACCCAACTCCAACCTAAATCTGGTATTAGGCCTACGATGCATGCCATCGGATGTCTACACCCAAGGACTTTGACCCACCATGGCCTCAGGCATCATCTCCTCATCGTCATCTTCCAGGGGAGGAGGCATGTACCCAATGAAAGTGCCAATATATGCAAAATATATAGTACATAACAACAATTACACAGTTAATTCATTAAACAATTTAATAAAACAAGTTAAAGAACGTGTTAGAATTATTTTTTTTCTAATTAAGTAATACAATAAAATGAAACTAGATTAATTTAAACAAAAAAAAATAATTACCTCTATCATTTGGTGGCTCATCTACTGTGAAGAGGATGTTCAAAAATCCTCGCCAATCCAAACCCACATAAGGATACGACACGATGAAGAACATGTGATCCACCTCATTGGATAGTATCCTCAATGCATATGTGGAAATCTTGGTTGGAAACTCCGGCTGGCCCCTCCTGGGCATCATCTACCCCCACATACACATCTGCACCTCAGTCCTCAACATGGAAGGCTGACGGACAAAAGTAGGCCTTGTCTTTGGAAACCTCTCAAAAATTAAGCAAAACAAATCTGAGGGAAAAGGGAGGTTCGACCTCCCACGTATAATAGCACGACATTTGTCTAGAGCTATACAAAACTTCCATAAAAAAATGGTAGACCATTTGATACACCGTGGCCTCTCTACCAACAAATCAACATAATAAAAAAGAGGTAAACTAATGCGCTTACCATCACCGGTAAATTTTGATATGGTCATCACTAATAGTGAGAGGCACCTAACCTCCTTTGCACCGAAAGAAGCGATCCGTAGTTTTCCACCAGACACCTGAAAATCAGCTAGGGAATGTACATCAACCCCAATATATCATTCAGAGTACATGAGTTGACTCTCTGCTACAACACCTACTGGTACATCTAGGAATTGGGGAAAATCCTCCCCTCTCCTGGATAGCCCATTGATAAAATAAATATCCTCCTCAGTGGAATGCTACAAATGATCAGGACCCACATGGAAATATTTTCGATTGACATCCCATTGATGGATTAGGTGCATAAAAAATCCAGAGTGCCCCTTCAAGATGGATGTAGCCTCCTCATAGTACTTAAGGAGGCCTACACTCCTCAAGAGAACATGAGTTGTTGCAGTAATAGGGCGAGGGTACAAATCCCTCTCCCTCTCCCTCACCTCCTATTCTCGTACAACATTGTACAGGTCCATCCTCTGCTCCTGCTTTTTCTGCTCTCTCTCTGCTGACGTCTCTGCATGATTAACATATGAAATACATCATCCTCACTCATACATAAAATATAAAAAAAAATCTACTGAATGGTAAATTTATCTATAAATACAGAAAAATAACTTCCTTCAAAAAATAAGTTAATTGCATTATCGATGCACCCAAAAAACAGTCACACGTCGTAGGTGGTTCGTATATATTTTGAGCACCATCCACGATGTGTCAGTGTAAAATAACACACCGAACAAAATATGTTCTACTATGTTATGCAGTGCGTTGTAAAACAATACCGCACCGAGGTGCTACACTACAACACGTACACATCGGTGCATTACATTTATCCTACGCACTGCTTAAACCAAAAAACAAATTAAAATATTAACGAACATAATTTTGTTTTTAGAAATTAGCAAAATAGCGGTGTGTATACGTTCACTACACACACCGATGCGTGTAATGAACATCGACACACCGTCACATAAACTTTTCCAAATTTTCGAGTACAAAACTTTTTGCGGTGTGTTTCGGTCGTTATTATCGCACTACGTACAGTGCCACCAAAACATTTACAAGGTGTACCACAACAAAATGTTACATTTCTCAGCGGTGCATTTGGTAAAAATGAACACCCCACTGTGCACATTTACCAATGCACTGCTTAAAAATATATCAGTTAGGGCGGTGTGCCATGTACTTTAACAACCCGATGCGTTATTTGTACTTTGACGCACCACCCTACCAATTATTTACTTTTCTTCGGTGTGTCATTAAAAAGGCGCCTTGGTGTGTTTATATTTACCAACACAACGCTGAGAAAGGTAACAAGGTATGCGATGTGCCTTGTAAATTTATAGGTCTCATCGTAGGTTGTGCGAGCTGAGCGCTTCGAAAGCACTGTGTAGTTTTTTTTTTTTTTTTTTACACTTAAAATTTCACTCAATTTTAAATTTTAATACAGAGAAAACTTAAGTTATGAAGAAACAAGGACATTACCTAGTCGTCAGGGAGGCATGGTTGCGACGTACTAAAAAAAATAAATTCCCCCCCCGGTTTGGCAAAATTTGAAATTTACGAACTAGGCAACAAACAAAAGAAAGGAAATCAAGGAAAACACTGACGAGAGGGCACTTCAGATAGGCAAAGTTTGCACTGGTGCTTTTGAGATCTACAACATGGAAAATAGTAAAAATAATTTTTACCATCAGATTTTTTTTTATAAAACCTTGTTCTGGTGTGCTCGATGACCAACCACACCGAGGCATACATGTTTACTAAGCGCAATGGTTATATAATTTTTTTTAAAACAACACTAGCACGGTGTGCATGTTCTTGGGAACATGTGCACACCGTTGTGTTTACTACTACATAGTGCACCATAGTACATTTTTTGAAAAACTACAATGGTGCAAAAGTTTTTGTTTAAGCATGACATTGTGTGGTATAATAATAAACGCCTCGGTGCGATTGATTTTACATAGCGCACTGTGTAAATTTAAAGATTAACCCTAACACGATGCTCCATATTGAAGCATTGGTGCGCACCGATGTGCATGATACAATGGAGTGCACCGGAATATATTTTTTGACACTATCCTACATTGGTGCGTAAATGTTTTTTTATTTAACCATATAATGGTGCACTCTACTAATAGAACATTGGTGCTTCCAGTGTTAAGTTGCGCACCAGAGAATTTTTAAAGAATGTTATTACGGTGTGGTTATTGATGTAACACATCGATATTTATTTATGCTTTAAAATTGATTGGAGTATTTATTTTCACATAAAATAATATATTCATCTTATATTTTCTTAAAATAGTATAGTCATCATAATCACTGACAATTTTGAATTAACAATTAATATAGATTATAAATTGGCAGTGATATAGATTACAATTTTTCTAGACTGAGTATGTTGTAGACTCAAGGATTTGGTGAATTCCCAACTATATTATAAATGGACAATGGTTATAGATTAGGATTTTGAAAGATGGCTATGATCATCGACGACAATATCAAGGTTGTGATCATTGATGACGAGATCACAGTTATGATCATTAGAGAGATCAAGGATATAATCATTGACAGTGAGATCAAGGTTATGATCATCGACGAGATCACCATACTTTAGACTCAAGTATTTACAGCTGAAATACCTATACTTTAGACTAAGGCATTTACAATTGAAATTTCTATACTTTAGACTCAAGTCTTTACAACTGAAATGACTATACTTTAGACTCAACCCTTTGTTTTTGTTGTTTCTCTCTTCGTTGACGTCTCTGTATGATTAGTATTATGGACGGGATTTTTTTTTTATTTAACACTTGTACAGTGGGCTAAATAATTAGTTGCACATGTGTGTCTTTATTTACTGAGCGCACCGATTTATATTTTTTTCAAAAACCTATCCATGGTGCGACATTTTTGGGAGTAACCATCCATCCCGGTGCACTTATTTAAGTAGCACACCATCGTATATAAAATTTTAAAAATAACCCTGCAATGGTGTGAAATTGTTTAGAGAAATTATTCTCCCCAGTGCGTCATTATTTCCGTAACACATCGGATAACATTTTTTTATTTGAAATAACCTTGCTACGGTGTGCTAGTTTTGAGGGAACCAATGCACATGTTGTATAAAATGCATCGATGCGTTATGCACTTATAAACGAATCAATGTAAAAAATCCACTAAAACCTCCTCCCATTCGCCTC
The DNA here is from genome assembly GCA_009831015.1 of Picea engelmannii. NCBI lineage: Eukaryota > Viridiplantae > Streptophyta > Pinopsida > Pinales > Pinaceae > Picea > Picea engelmannii. The sequence goes on along the minus strand of ML776647.1, from coordinate 1,111,839 downwards.
CATTAGTATCATCTGCTATAAATGGATTTTTGGGCTATTTTTATAGGGGAGTCTGCAAAAACCTTCACTAGACGATATTTTCCTTATAGTGTATCCCACAATGCATCGCCTTGCCATGATGTTCTTCCACTATGCCACCGAGCTTGCCACCATGGACCTACAATTGTGGCAATCCATGTCCCACTACCACGTCACCACTCAGTCATGTATGGAAAATCCCAAAATTTTCCCAAAATTTCAAATTTTTCAAAAATTCCCAAATTCAAAATTAATTTCATGACCACCATGGAAGCTCTATAATTATATTCTTACTACCAATTTCAACCCTTTTATGTCAATTCGACCACTGCACCAGAAATTCGACACTCATGTGTCAATTTCTCAATGAATTTCATTGTACAAATTGGGGCTTTTGCCCAATTTTTCCATGGTTGCTCCACAAATCCCAAATACGGCCCATTCTAGGCCTTAAAACTTTTAGCTAGAGATTAAAATTGGGTATTTTAACCCTTGAGATCAAATTTCCCAAAATTATAAGCAATATCCCAAAATTTTGCATGGAAAATTTGACAAACACATCATAGACATCCTCTAAACTTTAAATCTGCAATTACATCTTCTACGTGTTGTTTCTGGCCCATGAAGGATCTATGTTGAATCTGTGGCTTTGATACCACAATGTAACACACCCCAGACTCACTTATGGGCATATGTCAGTAAAAACCCAACTTTTGTTAAACAACAAATTTTTAATTTTCTTTAATTTAACCCATTAAATCTCTGATATCATTTATTAATTAATATTCCCTTAATATTAACACAATCATGTAGTTCTAATAACATATATTCCATGCATAGTTAAAATAATTATACCACAACAAAAATAACATAATTAATGACACAATATTCATCATAAACACATTAAAGAACACTTATCTTTTAATGAAAATCACCATTTGGTTGCAGACCTCAAACGTTCCTCCCAACCAGAGACTCTATTGTTCATTCACTCTCAACGACAGGCCACCCTCGAGCTAGGGCTATGACTCCACCAGGGAAAAGGCTACTAAGCCAAACTAAGTTCCAACAACATACAAACTAAGGACAAGGCCAATGTCACCAACTCTAGCATTAGTTCCACCTCACAACCTCTCATTCTCCATAGCCTGTCTCACCTTGGGAAGTGCACCCCTTCACTTCTCCACAATCCTTTGCTTATACCCCTTCCCTTCTAGGGATTTAGCAACTTGCTTGCTAGGAATTCTTAGAGCTCTGTGGCACTTAGAACACTAGGCTTCTCTCAAGGATTTATGACACCCACTAGGCTAGCACACCATGAAACCTATTCCCAACAATTCTTTCACTTAAGAAGAATTGCTCCACTTGCTTGAAAACCCACTTATTAAAACCCAACCACCAAGGATTTACAGGTTACAATTATACAAGGTTACAATGGATTCCTCATCTCACACTCACGGGAAATGGTCAGAATGATGAAATGGAAGAATGGATTGAATGAATGAGAATTACACTAAATTCTCTCTTTAAATATGAATCTTCCTTTTTTTACACTTAGCTCTCAAGGAACTACCTTTTCCTCCACTTGGTAATTTGTTCCACCACTTATGAACTTAGGGTAAAATCATATCATAAGACTTATGACTTTTAAGAATATATTATTATATTCCCTTGGCTTAATCCCCCTTGACTTATCCTATTTTCCTTAGATTCTAGCCCCCTTTCCCTCTCGTTGAGTCCTATCCCCCCAGACTCTTTCATACTTGGTATGCAACATTGATGTATTTTATTAATATACATCACAGTGTGATTACAATTTACATTTGTTAGGTTCAACACATAAACTCGCTGGCCTAAATCACACAGTCACTCACATGGAACACACATGAACGTAGGCTCACCAGCCTATAAATCATATGTACATTTACAACTTGGGGTTCAAGCTCTAAATATTATTTAAAATGAAACAAACCCTTTAAAAATAAAATTCTACACTAAAAATCCCCATCAAATGGGAATGTAACTTGTTAAAAATTTTAAAAACAAAATTCTACACTAAAAATTCCCATCAAATAAAAATATAACTTGTTAAAAAATTCAAATATGTCGAATTACCGGACAAGGAGGGAGACATACAGGGGCGAACAAAATTCTATACTTAAAATTCCCATCAAATGGAAATATAACTTGTTAAAAAAATCAAATATGTCAAAATTAAGGGACAAGGACGGAGACATTAGAGAACTTGCAATGCACACAAAGTAACCGATGGAAAAGAGATCTTCCATTGTGGTTAGCTTAATTTTGTTTATATATATATATATATATATATATATATAGGTGTTAATATTCGAGGGGTTGTTGGCGGGAGGGTACATACATCAGATATAAATTGTATCTCCCCAAAATAGAACCTTTGGAGGTAGGCGCAAGTGAATGAATCTCTAGCGTACTGGGGGGTCGAGAAGAGAGAATCCTAGGGCCAAGCTAGGTTTGATGAGCTAAGCATGCAGGGTCTATGCACACATCATTCCTTGGAATTACTAGAGTTAGACATTCTCTCTTTTCATCCTGCAAAAATAGGAAAGGAAGAAGAAATAAAATCCATGTGTTTTCAACAATATTCATATTTAGTGCAACGAAAACTTTTTCACATCTATTTTGTATTTCTCAACAGTAGATATATATCTATCATGGCTATTTATTATAAATTCAAGAGTGCCAAGGATTATGAGTTATTGTGTATGGAAGGTCCTTTCATTTGTATTCAAGATTTGAAAACCAAAATTTTTGAATCCAAATATCTAAGAAAGCATGGTATAGATATTGATATTGTGATTTCAAGTGCTCAAACTGGCCAAGGTATTAATTAATTAATTCTTTGCTCACTGTAATAATTAATTAATTCTCTATTCACTCACTGTATTAATTAATTAATAGAGAATTGATACTTATCTTTTGATTGAGAAGACCTTCTACATCAACATGGTCTATACCAAGGTACCAAACCTCAACAACACTCCAACCAATGATCTCTCCTTCCCCACATGCCTGTCCCACCCTAGGAGTGTACACCTTCACTGTCACACGGTCCATCAACTACTACACCTCCCATTCCTTGGGCTTCAACAACAGGCCGGATCAGGAAGCCTCAGAGCACCGTGGCTCCCGGAGTTCCAACCGTCCTCAGATATTTCCAATCAGCATCTTCCCCGAGCTACTCTTTGTAGTCAACATTCTAACTTTAATCAAAATCATCTCATATGCATCACCCACATGCAGTTATCATGAGAGAACATAAAAGAATTCATTTAGGAACTCCAACTTAGTTCAAAAAGGAATTCAACTTTTTCCCCAAAACATGAAATTCCATTTCATAATTCTTCTTGGTTGTTTCCATATTGAGATTGCAACCTTCCTTGTGATTTTCCACAAGCACCAAACTGCATACCATTTTCCTGCAAGTCTTCATCTTGCATACTACCAAAAATTGTCAGTATTTCTTGTACATCATAATTCAATTGCAATATGTACAGAACCATATGCAGTGAATTTGGAATTGTTTGCATCTAGCAATTCAATCATAATTACCAAACAATTTAATAAAATAGAATGATTCATCATTCTATGCATATGCATGTTCATAATAATATCTGTAAGTTCATTACTTTTTTTTCTGAACAAGAAAATTTCTTTTAGTCAATGCTCATGTGACTACTTGACTTGCAACTTTCCTGTTGCAATGTCTAGCAACTCCTGAAATGTCCTCAACTTCATGATTTCACAACATTTCAGTTGTTGGTAACAATTATTTCCATGCAATAATATATATGCATGTATTTACAAAACTCATTCAACTATTGCATTTAGTACACAATTATATCTCTTACTATGCATGAGTGCAATTCTCAGTGCATACTTATTCATCGCACCTTGCATTGAATTACATAATGCTCTTCATCTCAGTCATGTATCTCAACATCCATAAGTTGGAATTCTGGCCAATGTGTTGACACATTCTCCACACACTTCCTATTGTCTTCCCAATTAATTGGATGCCTTCCTTTTTGACCTGAACACTACACCAAGTATACGATTCTGTGGTGTTCATTAGTGTTAGCAAAAAGGTTGTAGTCCAAGTTTTATTTAAAGGTAGGAATATTTTAGTACCTGTGTGGCTCATAACCTTTCCATATCCATACCTTGCCATATCCAACCATGTCTTAGTCTCATACACGACTAACTTACTGACATTCATACCTATAACAAGTTCTTATCTTTTAGTTCTTTGGTTACTACCCCATAACCAAATTAACATGAAATTCTACTATGTCAGTGTGTGCATTCAGAAGCTAAAAATATTTGAATTAATAAAGTCCTCCAGCCTTTACCACATCCAGTGGTATGCATTCAATAATATAATCACGTGATTTTATAAAAGAACTATGGCTGAGGAAATTCTTACCTAAATTTCCTTTCAACAATTATGCAAAAAGAGTACTAAAAAATCATACTTGCATGACTGTCATTAATAAATTTTATACTACTTGAATGTCTGATGGCAGTAGAAGTTTTCATCCTTATTTTATCAAACTTATAACCAACACTTCATCTCTCTGTTTCTTCCCTCCTTATGAAACAACATCACCAAAAACACTTGCAAACACGCAAGCATTCTTTCCTCTGGCTGACCCAACAAGCCGTAACATACTTGCTGCCACATAAATTGAAACAACTTCTTTCTCCCTATAAAAATTTTCCTTGTTGATCCCAGAAGTCTACAATTCTTCTCAGATTCCTGGATCTTCTTGTGCTCCTGATGCAGCCCCCCCTTCCTTCCTAGGTTTCTGCGACCTCTCGGTCTAGGATCTTTCCAAATGCTGATTCAGATTGAATCTTCGGGCCTTTGCTAGACCCCTATTAATATTACACAAGTCCCCTTTCCTTCTGTGTGCAGGTCCTGACAGACCCATGGGATATTCTTGTGTGCTTCCAAAACTCCAAGTTTTAGGTGCTAGCCCCTTTTCATTATCCCTTTCCTTCATATGACCCTGGGCTATGACCTCATGGAAAATTGTGATTGCGGGTGTGGGAAAGAGTGGTTTTAGGCCAACCCGCTTTTTGCCCCTTAATTCAACTCCAATTGCCACACATAACTTTGTTAAAACCATGGTATAAATTGCAGCCCGCTCTCAGATTTTTAACATCTGAGAAAGTTCTAGCCCTGCAATCCAACTCATCCGTTGATATCCAATCCCTTGGCGATGATCCGTGATCAACGACTACTATCTATATCCCCTTTTGTACCTTTTTTCCTCCTCCCACACACAATCCAAGATCTACATGATCTGTCGACACGTAGCTCCCTTCCAAATCAATGACTATGGTTGATTTCGGCTATCCGACCCTCGGGATTTTCAACTCTCAACTATATGCTTTTCCTTGTATGACAATATTCCAGAGTGGAAGACCTAATTCTCAACAATCAGATGGCTCTGATGAACTCCGACTCTCCGGCCTTCGGGAGTTCTCACGTCTCCACACACATAAATATCCGGAGTGAATTTCCCTGGAGTGATAGATCTTCTGCCATGCATCCTCTCCAAATCAATGACCCTGATTCTCTTTTGGACTTCGGCTCTTTCTGACCAAGACCATATCAACGGTTCTTTGACCTCCTCCTCGATCAATGATCGATATGTCCTTCAGGACTTCGACACTTTCACCCTCTACTTTCCTCTAGAGTGCTCTGTACCCGGAGTTCTAGATCTGGCACCACGCGTCCAATTTTAGATCAACGACTATCCAATAGAGTGAGTCTCCGTCCTCCACGTGTCTCCTCGCAGATCAACGATCCACATTCCTTACTTCGGATCAACGACCCTTAGACATTTTGGGCTTTGGCGCTTTTGGACATCCCGAAACACAACTTCACAAAAAATGTCATAGTATGATTCTTCGAAGTTCACGATTTGGTGACATCTATCCAACCCATATTAATGACTCCCAACTCCTTTAGCTATTCGGGCTTCAACGATTTCAAATCTCAAACTAAACTCTCGAAGCGATTCCTTTGTTCTGTTGGACATTGATCTAACGGTCCAGGATCCTCCTCACAATCGATCTGACAACTATTGTCACTCCTCCTCTTGAGATTTTGACTTCTTCCGCCTTGGAAGATTTTGTCAGTGTTCAAAGGCTTTGACCTTTGACCTTTCTCCTGCGAGTCCACCTCTTGGATCTCGTCTTCTCTCTCTTAAGCGTTATCTCTTCTAAGCTTTAGGACTTAGAATGAGTCTGTCTCCCACACATTCCTTGCATTATCTCTTCTAAGATTTTCGAATTACTCAATCTCCTAAGGGTCTCGACCCTTTTGTTTCCTTTCAAAGAAAAACTTTGTGCCCTCCTGGCAACCTTTTTCTCAAAGCACACCTTGCTGAGTGTTTTCTACAGAGTGTTCAAACGCTCTGTGAGTATCTTCCTCTGATACTTTTCTCCCTGAACTCGACAAAGAGTTCTCTCTGTGCACATTTTCACTCGCTCGATGCTCGCCTGGCAGAGCCCTACAGAGTTATCAGTGACTCTATCTCTCTCTGAACTCAACGGAGATTTCTTCCTGTGAATGCCTTGCACTTCTATTGATGAAGGTTCAACGATATCTCTCCTAAGCTTCTCTGAGGCTAACTTATCTCCGTCAACGCACTCCTTGCAGACAATGTGCACTCCTTGCACTCGAAAACTCAAAGAGGAGAAACAATTGAAACTTATTCAATACTTCACCAGTTTACGCATGCAAACCATGAACAACATATAAAACATAGTAATGAACACAAATACATAAACACACTCTATGTAGGAAAAATGACTTTTCTATTATCTCTGTGAGTGTCTCCTAAACGCTCTATGAAAAATCAATTTGTTTCTGACACTCGTTGAACTCTGCAAACACAATGTGTAGTCAACCGGAATTTGTCAAGCCATCATTCTTTAACAAATCCCACAACATTCATAAACCAATCTGATTTAAGAAAACATTCAAATTTCATTTTCTTTCTGAAATCATTTTTGGGCACTAGCCCCTTTCTCTCAGTCCCTAATCCATGTGATCACAGGCCATGACCAAGCGTTATATCACTAGGTGCTTACTTGGGCCTTCGACTTCAGAAGTTTTCAAACCACCACACAACAATTTCTCGGAGTTCCAGATTACCGAACTCGTGAAGTAGGGAAGATCACCAGTCCATGTCTACCTAACATCTGATGGCTGGCACTCACTATTGAACCTCAGGCATCTAATTTATGGAACTTCGAAGCTTCGGGACTTCAGAGGATTTCACATCCGTGCATCCCAAACCGTTAATCTCCGAACATTCCCAATCACTTTTGTTGACATCATTACATCACATCACTTACGTTTTCCAATTGCGAGGGCATGCGGTAGTGGTTTGGAGTAACCCACCTTTTGTCACACAATTCTTCTGACGTTGACACGTAACCCCTCGGTGAAACCGTGGTTTGGATTTGGATAATTAACTTCCATGCAACTTGGGTCCCCGTAATGCCTTCTGGTCGTTGATCTTGATGTATCATGATCAACGCCACTATGGGTTCCACGAACTTTAACTACGTTACGTAACCTCGTGCCCTACTAACCTTGCTCATACAGGATGCCACATGGTGAAAGACTAGTGGCTGATACGTGGCCCATTCAGATGGGTGACACATGTCACGTTCCAAATGGAATTTCAATATTCCATGGGTTCGGGACCCACTTATACATGGCACACAACCCATGTGTCCATGTCAATCCAAGTGACATCATCATGACAAACTACTTCGGCTCTTCGGGACTTTCATCCTTCACTACTGCATTTGACCTTTTAACATTGGCTTGATCCAACGGTCGAGCTCTCCTCCCCAGATATATGATGTAGATCCACTTCAGGGCTTCAGACATTTGTGCATCAGCACATCTCTCTTCTCCCGATCGTCGAACTCCAAAATTACGATCTATCATGAGATATAATGACTCACAACCACTTGTGCATAGATCTGGCGACCCCAACACCACAAGTGTTGTGATTTATTTATTTGTGGCCAAATACCACGCCTGTCACGGTTTTATAATGCCGCTACACCTCCTGAGCTTCGTAACACGTCCAAAGTAAACTCTTGGCACTCAAAGAACATTCTAAGGTTTGAAATTGGTTCCTCCAAACACAATTTCCACCTGAAACTTCGGGTCCAATGACCACTTATCCAGCCCATCCAGGTTCGATGTTAAAACCTTGGCTATGAACTCAAATTTTGTCTACTTCGACAAAAATTCTTTCGAAACTTTTGCTTCATTTTCCACTGACATGGCTCATCTAGGCTCAGTGTTGAAAACCTTGGCTCTGATACCAATTTGTAACATCCCCAACCACCAATAGGCCAGGTAATGCTACCCTTGCAGCTCTGCTGCACTACTCTAATCTATGACAGCTCCAACCTTAGCTATTGGCTATGCCACACAGAGATACTTGCGGAAAAACATACACATCCATATGAACATATAATGACTAATATATATATATATATATATATATATATATATATATATATCACATATTAATGAAGATGTAACAATAAGCCTACACATGCATCATATACAACATACAAAGGCAATACTCATCAATTACAACACATGTACCATTACACAACATGTAAATGAACATAAAAGTGGTACTTATATTTTCAATTGGAGTAACACCACCAATTGCGTGCAGACCTTCCACGAACATCCCAACCATAGACCACACTATTCATCATGCTCAACAGTGGGTCACCCTCGAGCTGGGACTAAGCTCCACCCAGGGCAAGGGAATCCTAGACTAGGATGAGGTTACAGGAAATTGCACAGTGCAACTAGAAGGATTCTCTCCAGGAGCCTTCTTACACCCACTACTCACAGACTCTCATTCCCCACATGCCTGTCCCACCCCAGGAGCATACACCTTCACTATCACATAGTCCATTGGATGCTTTGCTTGGGCTTCAACAACAGGCCGGACCAGAATTCTCAGAGCTCTGTATCTGGTGTTGGACTCTCTCTAGGAGAAAACCACTTCCCAACAAACTCTCTCACCTGGAGAGAGATGCTCACAGGACTAACAACCTGCCTCTTCTACCACAGGCCTGACAACCCGCTTCTTCAACTAGCTTCAACTCAATTCTCGCAAGGTGAGGACAACAACCAATGGTCAATACAACTTAGGAAAATAGAAGGAAGAAAGCCACAGTCAGTCCAGGAACTGTGTGGCCACAACAACCCATAGTTACGACACCACACGACTCAGACAAATACAGAATACTCGGATTTCCTCGGAGACACAGATCATTCCGTTGATTTTCCCACGAGTTTTAGGGTGTGTGACTATGAAACAATGCAGAGTTTGATCATCCCGGTTTCAGGTTCAGTCTGCGGATGGAAGAATGGAAAGAACCCCAACATGATTTGAATCAATGGTTATTGGTTCTAGAGATCCGTGATGGATGCCCCCGGTTCATGGTTAGACAATGGATTGAGAATCACAAGCGAACCCCCTAACAGTGTTGGCTTTCCCGGCTAGAACTGCATGTGGCCAGGTCGACACCTGTCTTCCTGCAGCCACATGCACTCCACTTAGCATACATTCATTTTCCAGGAACTTAGGACAACTCAATTGACCACCTTAGCCTTTTAGGAAATAATAATAAATTATTATCCCATTTAGAGGTAAGCCCCCTAGCTTAGCCCCTAGGCCCAAACACTTAGCCTCCTCCCTTACCCAACCTTATGGAAGCTTAGTCCCCCATCACTCTTTCTTCATGGTCGGCCTACATGCAACGATGTTTATATTTTATTAATGATTTTACATAATTACATATACAAAACAAGCTCCCGGCCTTAGCATCCTAGGCTCTCTGGCCTAATAATCACATAAGCCTCCTAACTTATTATAACACTCGACTCACCAGCCTACAAAACATGTTTACAATTCATAAATACAACTGGGGCACGTCTTTGGGGTATCACACCCTTGGATTAAGCCCCCTTGACTTAGCCCCTTTTCCTTAGATCCTAGCCCCCTTTCGCTTTAGTTGAGTCCTAGCCCCCGACTCTTTAGTCTAACTTGGTATGCAACATTAATGTATTTTATTAATATATATCCCAGTGTGATTACAATTTACATTTGTTAGGCTATGAGACATTTCAACACATAAACTCCTCCTTGACAGTAACCTAGAAAGCATATGTACATTTACAATTTGGGATTCAACCTCTAAATATTATTTAAAATGAAACAAAATTCTACACTAAAAATTCCCATAAAAATGGAAATATAACTTGTTAAAAATTTTAAAAACAAAATTCTACACTAAAAATACCCATCAAATGTTCTCATCAAATGGAAATGTAACTTGTTAAAAAATTCAAATATGTCAAATTACCGGACAAGGAGGGAAACATATAGAGGCTAACAAAGTTTTATACATAAAATTTCCATTAAATAGAAATATAACAAGTTAAAAAAATCAAATATGCAGAGGGGAGCATTAATAGGAAAATATATTATACGAGGGTGGGAGGGGGGTGCATTAATAGGAAAATATATAATATATTTTCCTATTAATGCCCTTCCCCCCTCCCACGAGGGTGGGAGGAGGAGGGGCATTAATAGGAAAATATATTTTCCTATTAATGCCCCTCCCACTCTCGTGATATTTTCCTTTTTCCTATTAATGCCCCCCCCACGAGGGGGGGAGGGGGCATTAATAGGAAAATATATAATATATTTTCTTATTAATGCACCCCCTCCTCCCAAAATATATAATATATTTTCTTATTAATGCATTAATAGGAAAATATATAATATATTTTCTTATTAATACACCCCCTCCTCCCACGTGGGAGGAGGGGGGGCATTAATAAGAAAATATATTATATATTTTCCTATTAATGCCCCCCCTCCCTCCATATATTTTCCTATTAATGCCCCCCCTCCCTCCCTCCTCCCACGTGGGAGGAGGGGGGCATTAATAGGAAAATATATTATATATTTTTTTATTAATGCCCCCTCACCCCCTCCCTCGTGGGAGGGAGGGGGGGCATTAATAGGAAAATATATAATAACCCCCTCCCTCGTG
>ML776647.1:1076261-1092980 GCA_009831015.1 Picea engelmannii | reverse complement strand
ATATATATATATATATATATATATATATATATATATATATATATATATATATATATATATATATATATATATATATATATATATATATATATATATATCTTATTTCAATATGTCGTAATTATATCTAGATAAGTTCCTTGCAAATGAACATACATGATGATTAGTGTTTAAAGAAAAAATAGAAAATATGTAAATCATCTCCATGTTTATGGGCATTCACCTCTTATACAAAATATATATAATTAGTTGACACAAATTGGCCTGCAATTGTTGTATCAAATGTGAAATTTTGGGATCATGTAGCCATTCCTGGCGAACAACTTGGAGCCAATCTGGTACAATGAAGGAGAGAGAAAAAAGGGACCCTTCATCTTCATATTTTCTGGAAAGTGCCTCAGCAACCACATTGTCTTTTCCTTTCTTGTAAATGATCTCATAATCTTATCCAGAGAGCTTAGTCACCCATTTTTGTTGCTCTAGGGAGGAAATGCGTTGTTCCAGAAAATACTTGAGGCTTTGATGAGTTGTCTTAATTTGGAAGAGTTTCCCCAATAGATAAGGGCACCAAAGATCCACAACATGCAGAATGACCAACATTTCCTTTTCATAGATCGATTTTCCCAAATGTCGCTCTGACGGTTGTTTGTTGGTAAATACCAAAGGTCGACCCTCTAGCATAAGGATTGCTCCAATTCCTTTCCCGGAAGCATCACATTCGAGGAAAAATGTCTGTGTGAAATCAGGAAGGGAGAGGATTGGAGTTGTGCACATGGCCATCTTCAAGGTTTGAAAATCTTGAGAAGTTGTTGGAGTCCAAGTGAAAGAATTCTTTTTAAGTAGAGCACTGAGCAGTGTTGCAATCTTTCCATAAGTCTTAACAAACTTGTGATAATAACTTGTTAAACCTAGAAATCCATGCAATATTTTGAGATTATTTGGGTGATGCCAATATTGCATAGCTTCAATATTTTTAGGATCCACCTGGACACCAGCCTTTCCAACAAGATGACCCAAGTACTCGACTTCTGAGGCGCCAAAAGCACATTTAGATTGTTTGAGGAAAATTTGGTGCTGAGAGAGTAGATAGAGAACTTGATCCACATGAGCAAGATGGGTTGTCTAGGTTTTACTATATATGAGGATATCATCAAAGAAAACTAAGACAAAATGACGAAGAAAAGGACGAAAGACATGATTCATGAGGATTTAGAAAGTTGAGGGATCATTACACAAGCCTAAGGGCATGACCAAAAACTCATAGTGGCCCTCATGAGTTCAAATTGCAGTCTTAGGAATGTCTGCCTCATTCATACATATCTGGTGTTAGCCAGAACGAAGATCAAGTTTAGTAAAGCACTGGGTGCCACTCAATTCATCTAAGAGGTCATCAATGACAAGAATGAGAAATTTTTCTTTAATTGTGAGTTTGTTGAGGGCATGAAAGTCAGGACACATGCACCAAGAACCTTCTTTCTTAAGGACCATGATTACAGGAGAAGAGTAGGGGCTCATACTAGGGCGGATAACACCTGCGTTGAGCAGTTCTTGAACAATTTTCTCAATTTCATTTTTTTGGGAAAATGGATGACGATAGGGATTGATATTGGGAGGAAGGCTTCCAGGGACAAGGGGAATGGAATGATTATGAACACCACAGGAAGGAGAGAGTCCCTGGGGAGTGGAAAAAACCACTTAATGTTTAGAGAGGATGGATTGGAGGTCCTGTGACATAGAGGGTGTCTTAGTGGATTGAATGGCATAGAGTTGTGCAATAATGCCAGAATGACCTTTTTTTAGTAGCTTTTCCATGCGATGGGAATTGGTGATCTCCGTGGATTTGGCAGTGATGCCTTGGAAGTTATATTATTGGACCTCCTAGTCAAATTGCATGGTTAATTCCTTAAAATCCATGAGAATGGGACCCAAAGTCCTTATCCATTATACACTCAACACAATGTCACAACCGCCCATGTCGATAGAAAACATATGAGATTTCATGTGGTACTAACCAATTTGGAGATGCACATTTTCACAACGCCCCATTTCATGGACCCACCATTGGCAATCATGTTTTGAAAATTATTGATGACACAGATATAGCAATTAGTTTATTGGACAATGCAACGATGAATAAAATTATGGGTGCTTCCACTATCAACAAGAATGATGACCTTCCTATGCTTAATGTAACCAATTAGCTTGAGGGTTTGGGGAGCAGAGAATCCAGTGAGAGCATTTAGGGAAATGACTGGTTCTACTTAGGGAGGGACTTAGGGAGGGGTCATGTCATTGGGTTCAGATGACACGACCACAAAGGGAGCCTCAACATTGTCTTCTGAAACATCCTCCGAGATGGTAATAAAAATATTTTGTTCCTTACACTTGTGCCCATGAAAATATTTGTCATCACAATTATAGCAAAGGCCCTTGAGTTGGCGTTCAACCATTTGTGCCTTGGTCGATTTCTGGATCTTTAGTGGAGTATAAGGAGGAGTGAGATGACTGGTTTAGTGCGAGGAATAAATGAGGGTTTTTGGTTTTGAGAAGAGACAACCTATTGTGATTCCTTAGCTCTTTTAATAACGTCCACCCAAATCTAAGGTCGATCCATGAGGACATTGGCACAAATCTCATCCTTGAGGCCACTGATAAAAAATTCTCGGAAAAAGCGTCATACATTCCCTCTGTACATAAATCCAATCGCTCAAAAGCGGCTATAAAGTCTTTCACTGTGCCATATTTTTTCAACTTTTTCAAACGGCCTAAATGGTTGGTGTTAGTTTCAAAGTGATCACAAATCTCTGCCACAAAGTGTGTCCAAACCACATATCCTAGTGGGCATTTTTATCCATTACCACCATTACCAACGTTCTTGATCTAGATGGAGAACGTCGTACCAAAGTTTGCCCAAATCATATGTAATGCCATACAAAGAGAAATAATGTTCCATTTGAGTTACCCAGCCAGTGGCATCTGAGCCATCAAATTTGGTCACATCCACATGCGAAAGGCATAGGTCACACTGAGAGTGATGGGGGTGAAAATTCTGGGAATGAGAGGAAGTTTCACCTTCCATTTGCAAAGGTGGGTTAGATGAGGGAAGATCTACAAGGATATACAACTTGGCAAAGATCATCGTAGTGAAGGAGACAAACTGGGTATTGAAGGATTCAAGTTGGGTAGAAAGGTCTTGTTTGAGGTCCTCTGTTTTGGCGTCAATGAGGAATGCATGTTTTTATTGATAGTGGAAACATTGGCACTGAGTTTTCTCACTTCTTGTTGGGTTTCTGTGAAATTAGAGTGCAAGGAATTGAAACGAACTTCTAAGGCTTTTCTACGGGTGTGGGCCATGATGAAGAGGGAACATGAAAAGGGGCAGGTGGGACCACACAGAAAATGGGTTATGGGTGAAGTGTATCACAATAATCAGGGCGATGAGTGGAATCCAATGGGGTAAAGACAAAATAAGGGTGTTGTAAGGGGGTCGGGTCCACGAGAAAAAACAATTTGCTGAAAAATGATAAGTATGACTGTGATAAGGGCAGAGAGAGGAATCCAACGGGATAGGTCTCAAATAATGGTGCCAACATGATCTAGACTTTTTTTTTTTTAAATCATGCAGAGTTCTACTCCGATCTGAAGAATAATGCAGTGAAGAAATTCCCAAATGATTAACAGGAAGAAATGTGTAGTAATTTCACAACCCAAATGCAGGAGACACAGTTGCGCAGAAATATATATATATATATATATATATATATNTTTTTTTTTTTTTTCTATTTTTGTTTCTGTCCCAAGGGTTAGGGTATTCAAGGGTTCTACAGACAATGGTTTTCCCTGTGTTATATCTCTTTGATATACGTGCGAGGTCCAATAGTAGTACTCAGCCCAATATCTCATGGCACCAACTAAGGAGGTTAGACCGTGCCCTTAGTCGTACTACCCGACTACCCAGGTACTAGAGAGTATATTCTCGAGTGTTGTTCTCGGTGGAACTATAGCAATCAGGCGGTCGATCAATTTATCTATGGAGGGCTTCAAGAGATCTAGGTTGATCTGTATACAAGTGTTGTCTGATGTGCTACCACTCGAAGGGGTACCAAAAGGGGTTACAAGGGTGGCCAACAGATGTGCGCTTAAGTACAACTTGTATTTCCTGCGTTTATGAATCCCCAACCACAGGTTTATGCACGTAACGAGAGATGTTTGTAGCTTAAAGACGATGGAATACGTCTCTACCCTGAAAAAAAATTAACCCACAATTTTCTGTCGAGGAAGGTGCTCTGATACCACTTGTAATAGTCCAAATACAAAATAGTATTCATAACATAAATAATCAGCTAATCAGCTAGAAATGTCAGATAAACAACAATATAACCAAAATAACACCACAATAATACCAAAATAATACTAGAATAACACCAGAAAGAGCACTTTGATTACTAAGAGCAATGTTCACTTGCCTCTTCGAGGGGAAAACCTCCATCAGAGAAGAGCTCTATTACAATATTATCCAAGACAAGACTTCTCATACCCTCTACTCCTATTTATACTAAATATGTCTATCCAAAAGAACAATATAGAGGAAGATCCTTCTAGAAGTGGAATATTATATTAGGTCTTCTTACATTTGACTTATTCTTCCTTATTTCTAGGCCTTATTAATATTGACCTTTATTACATGGAAATATATTATTCTACCTACGTGAGGGGTTAGGTCCCTAACATTATGTAAGGGAAGTTGTTGGTGATGGGAACAAAAAAAACACATTTCCATACATTCTTTACTTGCAAGGAGGACCATGCTTGAGATTCCATGTCCACATGAAGCAAGTGGATAACTAAAGGAATAGTGTGAAGAATACTTCATGATTTTTTTAGAACAATGAGGATTAGGCTTGTCAACTCCTTTACTAGTGTATTCACTTTCTAAGTTCTCATATGCATTGCAGCTGGCAATTTATATGCAACATTTTTTTTTTCTAATAACATAATAAATGATTTAGAGTTTATTTGACCTATTCCATGGATATTCCACTGGAATAGTTTGTCACAACATACTTGATAAATAAAATTGAAATCTACACTATAAAGGTTAATTTCCTTTAGATTCCAGAATATTTGGTTACTCATTTTTTGCTTATGCATGAAATAGATCAAATACGAAAAATAGAGAAAATGAAAGTGCAATCACACATCATCCACAAGGAAACACAAATATTTTCTCTAGGAAACCCTTACGGTTAGAAACCCAACTAGAAGTTGAGGTTGCTCTGATCTCTTTTCTTTGGTATGGAAATAATGCAAGTACAAAGGTGAAGGAACTCTCTATGGAGTTACCTAGGGCTTGTGGTTTGTTAGGCTGCTAAAGAACATTAAGACCCTATGTTATGCTCTCTAATTTTTGACTTCTAGTTTTTTTCTCTACTATGGAACAAAATACAATAACATAGAATGGAACCCCTTCTCCTCCTAGTGGCCCAGTATTTAACATAGCTTGATAGCCATCTTGGGATGGGTTTTTTACTTCTTCAACCCTCAATTGTGGTAGGCCTTTTAACCTTCTAGAATATTCTTTGAATTATTCACATGGCTAGCCCCATATGCATGAGTAATGTGGGATGATGTGGAATCCTCTTGTACCATGGTGGTCAACACAATAAGTCAACTTGTGGGAGGCATAATGTTTACATATGAACTCTAATTGATGCACAAACTGCATCATTGGAAAGGTATCAGTGTGTAGAACATTGTCTAGGGGTGGGAACATGTTTCATACACCAGAACCCCCAAAAATTCCATTTAATGCCTCATGGATCTGGAAGGTTCTAGATCCCAATTTTTGAGACTAAGACCTGCCACTAAAATGACCCTGCAAATTGATTCCTCCAATTTTTTCCACTCTGAGAGCATCTAGATAGATGGAAAATAATATAATGATCCAATCAAAATCATTATTCTAGTTCATATAGTACTGAATGAAGAACCTTGGATATTTAATGGTATTAGAAATCCTTCATGTAGGAAAAGAGGAACCAAATCACTCGTAGTAAGTTCTAGGAAGAACAAATGTCTAATAATAATGATGGAGCGAGGTAGGCATGTCACCATAGAGAGGCCACTCAATGACAAGAGGGAGTACGGGAGGGTTTCTCTGTAGGTCCTCCCTCCTAATCAACAATATTGATACTGATAAGGATACTACATCCATAAGTGTATTTGTTGGACCATTTATCCACCCTAAAGTCTTGGACGGATTAGCGCATTTTCTTGAGAATATGTTATTCTATACAAGTGAGAAATACCCTTTGGAATTAGTTATATGAAGTATTTTGCAGAGCATGAGGTGCACACAAATTCCTTTACTAGCTCTGAGCACAAAAAATTTCATTTTGATGTGAATGTCGACTATTTTGAAGAAGCACTAGATAGTTTCTCTCAATTTTCCATATGTCCTTTGATGTCATCTAATGCCACATCGAGGGAAATCAAAGCAAGTGATTATGAAAACAAGAAAAATGTTTAAGTGGATTCTCATAGATGGAAGTAGTTGAAAAAACATATTAGTTTCAATCCTTTTCATAAATTTAGCACATGGAATTTGGATACATTGGATGTGCATCGTAAAGCAAGGGGAGAGGAGGGGAGAGGAGTTGATTAAGTTTTATGAAAGCCACTATTATTCAAATCTTATGCACCTTGTAGTATAGGAGAAATAAAATATTAAGGATCTTCAAAAGATTGTGGTGTCTAAATTTAGTAATTAATAATACTCAACTCAGTCATCCTTATTTTGTGGGTTAACCCTGCCACTCTCAACATTAAAAAGCAACATCTCCTCATAAGAACAACATATTTCATTATTTTTGTTTACATATAGGGCAATTCAATTTTGATGGAATTTGCAAGTTGCTACAAACCCTAGTGTGAAAAGTAAGTGCACCTATTGAGTTAACTTCTTTGACACCATGCAAGAAATTGCATAAATTATATTTTCATTTTCATAATTTAATTGTTAATAATGTCCTAAATTGAATCAAATGATAAGGGTTATAACTCAAGAATGTAATTGATTTTTTTTTTTTTAAGAATGACAAGGTTGGAGTAATTTATCAACTATGGATTTATTTATATTTGTATTCCACTCATGATGGAAAGTAGCTTTATTAAGTGAATCTCTTATAGACATAATATTAGATAATTGGGATTGATCTAGTCTTGGTAGTACTACATACACATCTACCCAAAATCATCCTCTTCCTTTGTTTCATTGCACTACATGCATGCATACCAGATTTAACTATTTATACACAACACCCAACAAAATATATACACATTTGAAAATAAGAAAAGTTGCTTACTTGTGGCATTGAAAAGTAGAAATTTGTGTAGAAACAATGCATTTGTCATTTGTTTTTGTTTCTTGATTATCATATGATTTTATTTCTATTAATTACAACAAACAAGAAATATATTTTTGTTATGAAAATATCATGATATTAGATCATATACTATTGCATATTGTGGAAAGATTAAAATATAGAACTACCTAACACTTTTCTATTGCCATCACTAACTCTTACCAATATTCAAAACACTTATAGTTATTCAACAACAAAACTACTTACAAAATCTAAATGTATAACTTAAGTATTACTATTTCAATCAAAGTATCCATAGTTTTATGCATACATGTATACGTATCATAGTGTTTATAACAATGTTTATAATGGAAAGAAGATCCTTAATTACAGATCCCAATCATTTTTATAATGCGATTTAATATGTATCGCATTTTTATAATGCGATTTAATGTGTTTGACTGGAGTGATTTTTTTAGTTTCTGAAATGATTAAAAATGAATGTACAACAACCCATTTATTTTGATATTTAAACACCACATCTATAAAATGTATTAAAGGAGTAGATTACAAAACTAATTAAATTATAATCTTCATTAAAAGTTTATCCTCAATTACAATAATGTCCAGGAGATCTTAACAATGTTTACAATGGAAACGAGATCCTTAATCCCAGATCTGAATCATTTTTATAATGTGATTTTATAATTTGGAGACTGGTTTGGAATTGTTACGTGAATATCCAATCCCCAACAGCAATAATAAGATTGGTGGCACAGCCTTCCTAGTACAGCTCCGCAACTCGACGCTTGAAACTGTTTACAGCTCCGCAATACCGCGCTCTATAAGCCTCCGCAACTGGACGCTTGAAACTGTTTACAGCAAAGAAGGGATGCTGCTTTAACGACGTTGGACAGTTATGAATGAAGTGCCCTGCAAACACAATGAAGAAATTCACACAATCAGCTTTCAATTGAAGAAATTCTCAAATAAAACATTGTTTGGACAAGAAACTATACCTGGAATGTGACATCTGTTACACACATATCCACGACGCCGGAATAAACTCGAACCTGCATTTCCATCCATGCTAATAAATCTCCCGCCACAAAACAAAGTTCAAGAAAATGATATATTTTCATGCTCGTAGATATTTACCAGCAGAAAACTGGCCGTTGATAGTCTGAACATTGGAAACAGACTTATCTACCCCGTCACAAGGTTGTGGCGAGTTTTTTATATGAGCAAAACGTTGAATGGTATCTTGGAGAGTTTTATTGAGTACTAGGTCTCTTTCAATCGAAATATTGACTTCTCCGCATAAGCACGTCCACATATTGGAATTAAGATGCTTTGTTATACCTGCACAGAAATAACAACAACCCCACTGAGAATTGAGCTGATAGCCCTAATCTCCACCAGTGAAATAACAATAACTCTTGAAATACATACATTCACGGCAATAACTGTTGAAGCAACATTTCCCCATAAGCACAGCATCTTTCATTATTTTCTTGCATATAGGGCAGTTCAATTCTGCTGGAATTTGCAGGCCGCCAGAAACCCTAGTGTGAATAGCAGGCGCCGTTACCGAGTTAACTTCTTTGACCCCGGGTACACTGCAAGCAATTGCATAAATTATAATTGCATTTCCATAAATTAATTGTTAAGTATGTCTGAAATTGTTCATAACTCACCAATAAGAATGCAGAAATTTTGAAGAATGACGAGGTTGAGGCATTGTATCAGCGGTTGCTTTGTCTGTAGGTTTACTCATTTTGCCCCCATGATGGTTAGTAGATTTTTGAACTGAATCTCTTGTATTCAGAACTTGGGATGGATCTGCATACACATCTCCTCCAAAATCCTCCTCCTCTTTCATTGTCTCATCGCACTGCATGCATAAATGACTCGTCTGTTTATATACATCACCCAACAAAATATATACGCAATTATTGATATATACGCAATTAAATACTCACAAACCAGCTTACCTGCTGCATCTGAGAAGCAGAAGTTTGTGCAGAAACAAAGTATTTGCCATCTGTTTCCTTTTCTGGACAGATCTTTATGACATAATTTTCTCTGCATGCATTAGTTGACACAAACAAGCAATGTATTTCTATTTTAAGTACATCATGATACCATAGATCGTATGGAGAGATTAAAACCTACAATTGCCTTCCATCCTCAAATCTTGCCAATATTCAACAACAAAAATCCTAAATATTAAGACATCGCTATTACTAATTGAGTCCAAGGACTTATAAATTCATAATATAATAGATTTTAATATACCTTAGTTGTGATTTTGCTTTCTTTCTAATTCGAGGGTTTCCTGCAACTCTGCGCAGTAGAAGGGAAGTGTTTCTAGGCACCAAATCTGTACTATTTTCATATTCTGTTAAGAAACACATGAAAATGAA
Organism: Picea engelmannii; assembly: GCA_009831015.1. Classification (NCBI taxonomy): domain Eukaryota; kingdom Viridiplantae; phylum Streptophyta; class Pinopsida; order Pinales; family Pinaceae; genus Picea; species Picea engelmannii. The sequence goes on along the minus strand of ML776647.1, from coordinate 1,083,193 downwards.
TGCACAATCAATTACTACCACAATGTAATTAATTAATTAATGACCAGAATGTATAGAAGAAGACTTGCAATGAACAGAGAATTAATTAATTATTACCTTGGCCACTTTGAGCATCTGAAATCACAATATCAATATCTGTGCCCAGCTTGCTCAGATATTTGGATTCAAAAATTTTGGTTTTCAAATCTTGAATAGAAATGAAAGGACCTTCCAAACGCAGTAACTCATAATCCTTGGCACTCTTAAATCTATAATAAACAGCCATTTACGTCTCTCTCAAGTTGAAATGGAACAGAGAAGCTATCGGTCGATGTGGTGGATGGTGAGAGATCCGTACCAAAGCAGAGCTCAGGAAGTTGTTAATCCCTAATCACTCACCTACATCAGGTGGGATATGGAAAGTTTGAAAGCAGATAAGGTTTTCAAAAGCTTCTTCAAAAGCAGATAAGGTTTTCAAAAGTTTGAAAGCAGAACAGGTTTTCAAAAGCTTCTTCAAGTTCCTCAATTTCTGTATCCCTGTCTGTGGAAAATGCTTAAAATAGATAATTCCAACAGGAAAGAGAAAATAGATGATGATGGGCGCTTATGCTTTTCCTCTGCTTTTCTTAACCTAATATCGATGATGGGCGCTTATGCTTTTCCATTTGAAAAGCCTTTTTATTTTTTGCTTTTATCTATTTTTAACTTTTTAACCCAAGACATTTAACCATAAAAGAAAATAATAATTATAACTGTTTAGTTAGCCAAATATGGATGATCAGCGTTTTTTTCAGTTTTATATGGATGAATCATGATAACATTGGAATTTGATTTTTATGCTTATGTTATTTTTAGCTTAAAAGATAATTGAGCAAACAAACTCTTAAAGTTTCAGACAAGTATTAGTTGATAATTAAATGTCTTTACCTTGTCTTGTAGTGAATCTACACCATTTTTAACAGTCAAGTATTAGTTGATAATTATATGTCTTTACCTTGTCTTGGAGTGACTCGACACCCATTTTTAATATGTACACTCTCATAGTAAATGTACACCATTTTTAATGTGTGCACTTTTTATATGCTAAACAATCAATCATATACCTCATTTCCATGTATTATTTAGTCAATTAAATCTCATTATTTCTTCACTCATTATTTGGGTGGGACAACATCCAAATTCCATAAGTACCTCATTTCCATGTATTATTAACTCAATCAAATTTTACTATTTCTTCATTCATTAGATGGATGGGACGACATCCAAATTCCATACTCACTAAATCTACCTAAGCCACTCTTTCTCCTTATTTTATTAATGCATATAGTAATATATATAAACATTCTTACTTGATCTATTAGAAATTACATGCATCATGCTATGTTATACATATAGGGAATTTTGTTTTTAAAGGTTTTGTTTCATTTTAGATAATACATTTAGGTTGAACTTCAAGTTGTAAAAGTACATGTTTTATAGGCATGTGAGCCAGGATATGTGGGGTCTGAGTGCCCATGTGTATATAAGTATTTTTGGGGCCTGCATGCTTATGTTTATATGTTTTGAGGTTTCTACATTTTAAGATAAATTACATTTTATTATGGTTTAGTTTAAAGGACCAATGGTTTGGCCTTTTTTCCAACTCCCACCCAATCATTGATTTTTGTAGCTTTATTCTTCAATGATTCCATTCCACCAAACGACACCACACAAACCATTGTTGGCTCAATCTATCACCTTTGCCTCACCTTTGCCATCCACATAACTCTTGAACTTTGAGTAGGCTGACACATAGGACACATGGACATATGGCATATTTAATTGCGCAACAAGGTACACATGCATATTTAATGGGACAACAACATTACTTATTCCCCACCATGCCCATTCCTCAAATTTTCAAAAGTCTCCCATACCAATGTCTTCAAATGTCAATCAACTAAAACAGTGTAAGATACAACAAGGGACTGGAATTTCACCATCCAAGCCACATCACATGAAGAGCAACCATAACATGGTGTGATAACTTTCAGAACAACTCAAAAATTAACAACAATGATAGTGTGGATGTTGGTAACTTTGAAAAAGGGATCTAGAACTAAGAAAGATTGACCAAATCAAGCATGAATGTTGAGATTGATGTTAAGTAAGGAAGAGGATGTCTAAATAAGGAGCCCATGAGGAATAAACATGGCCAAAGTGTGATCCAATAAAGAAACAAATGACACCTTGTCTAGGTGATAAACACAAAATGGGGAAAACACATTCATATGTATATACCTAGGTAAGGGGATAAGCAATGGGGAATTACCAATGCAATTAATCAATATCTAGATGCCAAATTCATCATTTAAATTTTTCATGGTGTATACTTCGTTAAAAATTCATTTTCCTACTTGATATCAACATATGGTGTGAGTAATAGGTTTTTCATACTCTTCCACCCTTGTTGGTCATGGCCCATGGATCAAAGAGGGTGTTTTTTTTTCTTCAGAATTTCCTATGTCATTTCCCTCTAAGTAGTGGTTTTCTAGTGAAAATACATGGGTTTATGTTGGTCCATTTCACGCTTGCATGCATCCTTCTTAATGTTGGGGGTATTAGACATAGGGTTCATCCAGAGTTGACCAATAAAAACCCCAAAGCATCGACATATCAATCTTCATCCAAGGCCAAAAAAGGTCTCACCCGAGACGCAATGACGATCACTGAGACCATATGGTCTTGTGTCGGGAAAGAAGGAATAGACACATAGAGAACCATTTGGGTTGTCGTTCACACAATCCATAGCTGAAAACTCACTATTATCAATATGTAAAACAATACACACACATATCAAAATAACACATGAATGACAAATGATAGATCATAATCTTTGTAGCTTTATTATTCCTTCCATTCCATTAAACAAAAGCATACATTAAGCAAATATTATATGACAACAACAGAGTCTTCAATTCCTCAGATAGTTCCCAGATTTACAATACACCATGCCATGTGCATTCTTTCAAGACTTAGACATGTGAAAGACTCGAGCTATAATAGCATACATTATAATACTACAGAGGCTCAGAGAGTGAGCTCGACAACACAACAAATAACAACTTAGTGAATCCTCTAAGCAAGTATCTAAATCTATTTATGATGTTGTTGCTTCCTTTTATATCTTTCTCTGCTCGTGAGCTTTGTCTCTTTCAATTCTTCTCCATTTTCTCTATTGGCTAACAGTCTCACATGCTTATTTTTCCTTCCTGCATTCCATGCATCCTTTCTGGAATCATGGCAACATTAACTACCTTTCCAACTCATCTTTTGTTAGGTCCATATTCCCATGTGTTGCTGGAAATAATCATTCGGGAAGATTCCCCGGTGATTCCTTTCTTGATTTTGATGTGTGTCTCCATGCTTTCTGGTGTGCTTCTCAAAACTCGAACTGACATGCATTTGGTATACTTCGGACTTAGTGTGCAATATCAAAACTCGAACTGGCATGCACTTCTTGTCAATCATTTCACATTAGATTGGGTGCGCATAAAACTGGAATGGGAGCGCACAACTTTGTTTTTGCACATGCACAAGATTAACCCAAAAAATTGAGCTCCAATAGGCCCCCACCACTACTACTTGGCTCATTCTCGAGCCAATTGCCTCATGGAATGACCGTCACAATGGATGGGACAATGCTTCTAAGTAAGAGAAAAAAATATTTAGAGGACCAAAGTCTCAAACCGAATTGTGGTTGTTGTTGGGTTTGAGTAAGAGAAAATCATCTATCTAGGTTGTAGGTGTAACCTGTAACCTCACATTGGTTCGAGACTGATTGAAACATGTCGGTGGAGTTCATGTTTCCATAGGTTCTAATATTCCCCTTCGATGGTGTCTGTGGTGATGAATGAGGGTTTTGTTTAAAGCACACCATCGAGACACTACTTTGCCAAATGATAAAAATAAACTTCAACTCCCTCAAGAGAGAGCATTTTGGCATAGGGGCAGACTCATGGTTCAACGATTCAACAACACACCAACAAAACCCTAACTACCATCCCTTTCGGAAAAACCTGCAAAGCAGGTGAAGTCTCACCCGAGGTAGGAGAAGGGGGGGTTATAGGACTCAGGTGTCTGTAACCAACATGGGACACAGATCTGTGATAGAAACACTTCACAGAGTATTCTATTAACACTATAAGATGATATTCATTAACTCATTAGCTTCATTAACATCGCAGAACAAACCCTAAGATAGATCGATGCAGTAACAATAAAGATCAAGTACTTCAACCACTTAGCACATAACACTGAGTTAGATTTAGCATTCATTCATAAAGCACAAGTAAAGCACTAAGAAACATTAGATCTATCCAGCATACATAATAGCAAAGCACTAAGCAAATTCAAAATATAAGCAACACAACATAAAGAACATCAAAAGACACAAGATATACGTGGTTCACCCTAGTGTGGGGCTACGTCCACCAACTGCTTCATCTTCTTTATTATTCTTCAATTCTCTTACTTTCATCCAATCCTATGCACTAAGACACAGAGACAAGCTTCGCTGAGGACAGGAGATCTACGCACTGGGCGCCAGATCCTCCTTCCCAAAACTAGGTCACAACACAAAGCCAACTTCTCTATTGAGCACAGAGCCTTAAATATACAATCTATTGCACAAAGCAACCCAAAAATACTTGCACTTAGCCTTGCAAGCTATCTTCCCCTTCTGCTACTTCTATCATACATTCTTATCTATTTATACTTTTACATGTCCTTACAAAAAGGCCTAAACATGGGTAAACCCATGGGCCGACATCCCATAATCCATTACAAAAACTCTAATGAACCCCTTGTTGGGTCCACATAGCTCGCAAAACAAGTGATATCCGCGATCTCAGCTCCGCCATGGCACTCCATCTTCGATCCTCACGTCGAAGTCTAAAAGGTGGTCCAAACCTGACCAAGGTTTCCTCAAAACTTGGTCAAGGGCCAACAGACCCCCAACACTCACCTGTGACTCGTCCCGAGTCACTTAGATCTGGACAGTGTTTCTTCGAAGGCCTCAAGATTCACTCGAGTTGCTTTAACTTGCTGCCACCTGACCCTCTTTCTCAGTGAGCTCCTGGATTGCCTGCGTTGTAACAAGTCCTTCCAGGCATTGTTCCACTGTCGCAACCAATTGGTCCAGTTGCGAGCCTTGTCCTTCAATTTCTTCAAACACCTTGCAGGCTTCATCCTGCACAGGTTGTAGTTTCTGCCTGACTTTCATTACTCTGCCTTGGATGATAGTAATATGTTGTTGGACTGCACACTGCTCTTGAGATATCTTCATTCTCTCAACTACAGTGAGGAGTTTCATTAGCGCCTACACAATGAAGGCCTGTTGTTGTGCCTCCTGTAGTTGTGCTTCCAGTTTCTTCAGCTCTGGATCTTCTGTGAGTCATTCATAAGTCTGTGCACTTCTATCGCTCAATTGTTTGCACTCTAAGGCGAGGGCCCTGATCCTTCCTATTGCGTTCTTGGCGGATTCCTCTCTTTGGTCGTGGATTTCTTGCGGGGTTCTCGGTACTGCTTGGATTTCCAACTCTGTTATCCACACTTGAAGCTAATGGATGGCCTCAGCGAGCTTCGCCACTTGAATCTCAATCGATTCGTTTTCCTCCTGTGCCAAGTCGGGCATAGAGAAAAGTGCTTTACTCACCGATTCTTTGATCACAGTCTGCTCTACGAGCAGTTGGTTGATCCGGATTATTTTCGGCATGAAATGAGAGCGGAGATATAACACATGAATATTTAGAGATATTGCAAGAGAGACAACAATATAACAGAGATATAGTGGAAATAACAAGAGTCACAGATATACAATAATACACGATTTCTATTAATGAAATAAATGTACAGAGATTGTAAAATATAGAGTGAAAGACTCGCTAGAATGGTGGTAGCTTATCTCTGAGAAGAGATGTGACGGCTACTCGCATCCGTGAGAAGATGATTATTACAATGAGGCTCTAAGGGCCTTTTTAACATAAGTAAAATCCAAAACCCTAACCCTGGAAGATGAAAATCCAAAAGGTTTGTGGGCCCCGATGGGGGTAGTTGATACGTCAACTTCTCAGGGGCGTAACTTTTGCATACGATCTCTGTTTGGGGTGCTCAATAGCTCATTAGAAATATCTATCCAAGAAATAAAACTTTTGGGTAAGCAACATTGATCTACTATCCATGTTGCTCCCTGTTTTCTCAAAAAACATCGTTTAGGGCCTCAAAATGGCCCCGTAAGTTAAAAACTGCTAAAAATAGTAAATTACCAAAATTGCCAGAAACATGTTTTGGGCCAGTTGGAGAAGGTGGGTGGCCACTTATATCCACTTGGATCAATCCTCCCTCCTTAGGAAGCAATGGTCTCCATTGCGTTGAGTTCCCGGGGGAGAGGGGAAAGCGATTGTTGAATCTGAATCTTGGTGAGTTGCTTGCCTTATTGGAACCGTCGCATTACTTGGTTTGTTGAAGGTCATCATGAACCTGTGGCTGGAAGGGTTGGACCCTTTTAACCAATATGGCTACATGAGATGACTGTGTGCAGAAGGAATCTTTGCACTTTGCTGCAACCTTGTTTACCTGTTTCTGGTGGATAGAAGGTACTTGGGTTGAGGCTGTAGTGGTTGTAGTATCCTTTTGTTCCCCTTTTGAACAGATTGTGGAGAAGATGAATTTTGTAGTATGAGATACTACCTTGTGGCACTGTTTAGGTGGGGTAGTAGTTGGAACTACCTCTGGTATCCTGTAGAGATGACTCCCCAGAGTAATAATGACACTACAGGGTCAAGACTCATAGATAGCATGGCGTTTCCACATATATGGCTGGCCCAAGAGAACATCACAGACATCCAATGGGGAAACATCACATAATACCTCATCCTTGAAGGGTTGGATGTCGTATGACAATCGACACTGCT
>ML776647.1:1065197-1076211 GCA_009831015.1 Picea engelmannii | reverse complement strand
GCTGACACGAAGATCTCGTCCTTGGTGAAGCCACCCGATGTTGTATGGTTGTGGGTGTGGTGTTGTTGACAATCCCAACTGTTTGATGACCTCTGCTGAGATGAGGTTCTTTTGGCTTCTGATATCAACAATAAAATGCAGTGGGGTCCCCTTCACCCACATCTGTGAATGAAAAAGGCGCTCCCCCTCTTCTGGATCTATTGGTTCTTCTGGTTGAATTTCTATGGTCGCGACAATAGCAGTGGGGTCTGCATCGATGATTTGTCTTTTACCAATATTTTCAGAATCAGATTCTGAATTAGGGTTCAGCTCCTTGTCTTTGATCTCGGCCACCAATGATTGTTTTGAGCGACATTCATTAGTTTTTTGCTAGGGGATTTTGTGGAAATCACACCATTTTCCGGTGTCCTTCTTTGTCTTCCCGTGACCCTTCTTTTCCTGTGGATTGGACTGGTTTTCGGGAGACTGTTTGTTAGGGCTGTCTTTTTCATACTTTGGTTGTTGTGGATTTGCAGACCCGAACTCCCGTTTGTTCTGGTGCTTAAATTTCTGCTCGATTTTAATAGCATATCGATAGGTAGCATCGAGTGATGAGATGTCTAGAAAATCCATTTCAGTTTGGATGTGTCTGTGTAGAGCCCCACGGTATTTCAGAACCAAATGTCATTCAAAGTCTTTGATACCCAGCTTGGTGCGCAAGGTATGGAAGCTATTGGTGAACTCTGGAACTGATTGGCCCCTCTCTTGCCGCAGTGTGGTCCATCTCATGTACTGGTCCTCATAGTTGCCAACAGGGTAGTACTGTTCCTTTATTGCATCCACAAAAAAATCCCAAGTGGGCTCGGCCCCATATATTCCAGAATCCTCTGTGGAAATCTGCTCCCAGTAAGTTTCCCACCAATGTTTGACATGGGGGAGAGCCTTAAGGAGTGAGAAGGTGATATTTTCCTTGTCGGAAAAATTATGAACAGAGAAATAACCTTCTAGCAGATTTAACCATTTATCTAGGGCATCTGCATCTATTTAACCTTCAAATACGGGAATATCAAAATTAACCTGTACCTTGAAAGGCAAGGTGCCTCCAAAGTGGCTACTTGATGAAGATGTGCCTGATGCTATCGGTAGGCATTGAAGGATGTGGGAAAAATTCTCCATCATTTCGTCCCTCTGTCACGTGAGAGCTTGCTCGAGCAACAGAATGATAAGATCGTCTGCTCAATCATTTTTCTTTTCTTCTGCCATTGAGGGTTTCTTGGCTGTGCGAGAGCGATTGTACTCAAGAGAGACAAGCTCGAGACCCAACTTGCTATACTTGGACCTTGTCGGGGACATGCACTGAAAAACGATCAAGAGTAGCCTGCTCTGATACCACTGATTCGGATTATTTTCGGCACGAAATGAGAGCGGAGATATAACACATGAATATTTAGAGATATTACAAGAGAGACAACAATATAACAAAGATATAGTGGAAATAACAAGAGTCACAGATATACAGTAATACATGATTTCTATTAATGAAATAAATGTACAGAGATTGTAAAATACAGAGTGAAAGACTTGCTAGAATGGTGGTAGCTTATCTCTGAGAAGAGATGTGAAGGCTACTCACATATGTGAGAAGATGATTATTACAATGAGGCTCTAAGGGCCTTTTTAACATAAGTAAAATCCAAAACCCTAACCCTGGAAGATGAAAAGCCAAAAGGTTTGTGGGCCCTGATGGGGGTAGTTGATACGTCAACTTCCCAGGGGCGTAACTTTTGCATACGATCTTCGTTTGGGGTGCTCAATAGCTCGTTGGAAAGATCTATCCGAGAAATACAACTTTAAACATGGATCATAGATCATGTTTCTCCCCGTTTTCTCAAAAAACATCGTTTAGAGCCTCAAAATGGCCCCGGAAGTTAAAAACTGCTAAAAATAGTAAATTACCAAAATTGCCAGAAACATGTTTTGGGCCAGTTGGAGAAGGTGGGTGGCCACCGATATCCACCTGGATCATTGGTCCTTTTCTCTCTGTATCTTCTCTTTTTCCTCCTCGAGCATCGCCCGAAACTCATCTCTCTCCTTTTCATAGGCGATTACATAGTACCGCGCAACTCGTAGTTGCTCTAAGACTTCCTCTTTTTCTTGTTTCAAGGCTTTTGTATCCTTCTCCTTCTCTTCTTGGACCTTCTGAAGTCGAGCCTCTATCGCATCTGCTAGTCTTCTTAGCTGGGCGGGCTCATCCCCCAATTCTGCAACCTGTGACGAAGAAGACGTAGTGGGTACTGCACGACTCAAATGAATGTCTTTTTGTATTTCCTTCAGCTCCTTCTCGACCCTTTCATACAACTCTTCCTGCTTCGCTTCATATCTCTGTAAGAGACCTTCAGACGCATCCTCCATCATTCCTCATACTAGACTGATATCATCTTTTGTGAGCGTGGCCTCCATCTGGGGTTTACTAGTGCACGTCTTCTTTCTTGCTGAAGGTTTATTTGGATAAACATTTCTCTTCTACGGTGTTATAGTAGGGAGATATTTCAGTGGTGTAGCTTCAACTTCTTCTTGCTTTTCTCCTTCATCCCCTCCTCCTTGTCCATTTTCATTGTCTCCTCCTCATGGCGAGCCAGATCCATTTCCTTTAGAGGCATTGTCTTCTTCACCGATCTCTATATTCTGGACTTCCTCTTTTTTCTTTTTCTTCTTCACACTGGACTGTCCAACATGCTCGACCCGAGTGACTAAGGGGATTACTATGATGTCGGGGTCAGAGAGTTATGCATCATCGACCAATACAAGGAACTCCTCTGGCCATTCCTTGGTGATCTTCTCCATGTCCTCATCAATCAGCTTGTAATATGATTTCAACTCTTCCTTGATCTCATCTCTGCGTGCAGTGATATATATAAAATGTCAATCTGCACGGAACTTCACAAAAGGTCAGTACTGGTGCAAGGTGTACATTTTCATGCATGGAAAGGCTTCAATGGAAACCTTCAGTTGTTGATAATAGGCATGGAACACAACGTTCGATTGCCATTGCTTCAACATGTCATTGGTGTACCACAAGGTAGAGAACCTAGTGGCCAACGAATTTGATGGTTCTATCTCTGGGAAGGTGGCTCCTTCAAGCATTTACCAAGCGACAAATGAGATCAACACATGCAACCAGCTGAAGTGGAACTCGTATCCCTAATCCTGAGCTTCACGGCATTCTTTCTCGAGTTTGTTGACGCGGTAACTCACCTAATTCATTTGCATGCCCTCCACACACTTTCCTACGAGGTCCACCACCAACCCGATGACCTGTGTGGGGCGGTTCTTTCTTACGATCTTGTCAGCTATGAGTTGAAAAGTGAGGCACACTACACCATTCTAGATAGAGGCTATTGTGTAGCCTCGATTTCCCTTTTCAACTTTTCCATTTGCCTCCTTAATGCGTTGTGCCAGTGATCGGTCTGAGGCCTTCCTTGGGTAAAATTGTTGAGTTCGGGTCCCTTCATGATCAATCATGTAATCAAGTGGATCAATGTCGAATCCAAAGTAATCCATCATTCGAGCCACGGGTATCGCCATGGTAGCACGACAAGAGGAGTTTAACGAAAGCGTTAACCTCCTGGTGTCAGCCAAAATTGGGAACCTTCATCATGTTGAGCATAGTGGACTGTGATCAACTCCTTAATTCATGGCTAGGAGATAATGTGAGGCTTCTTCCCAGTTGACTTCATCAGGTATCTATGGGGTGCTAGCATAGCATAGTTCTTTCTATCTCCAAGGTTGAAGTCGTTGTTATTTAGTAATGAGATCTATCCCAACTGGCTCCCAACTACACGTATTCCCTTTGGAATGTATGTGGAGATCAAAGTGTACTCATAGTCTTATGGAATGATGTCGCGGTTAACCACGCCAGCCAAAGGTAGGATATATTCTGGTAAGATCGACGAGATCTGCTTCACGTTAGCCAGATCGTTGCGATGCTTACTTTGTTGTTCAGTCGCGGGGTTAGTACGGCCAGAATGTCATCCAGTCGAAGGCGAAGCTTGCAGTCCCCTTGTCAATGATGCCTGGATACCTTCAGACATATCTTTATCAGCCATAAACTTGTTAAGAACCTCCTCGAAGAACTTCTCTAACTCAATGTGTTCGCCCGAGATTCTCACTTTTAAAATAGGTAGGTCGGGGTAGGCGAACGAACAAGCGGGGTAGACAAATGGATGGTGATGTCTATCTTCTGATAACATAGTTTGACACACAATCAGTTCTTTGATAGCTCAGTTAATCACAGGTGGAAAAAAGTGGTCCCAGTGCAACGACCAACGAGTTAAATAAGTGAGCGTCATAACAGATTCCTCCAACGGGCAGAGTTTCTTCCATCAATGCGAATCTGTCTGTTATGGTGTGGTCTCAACATCCCAAAAGTGATCCATCCACCCATAAATGCATTTTCTAGCCATTCCAGAGTGTCATTCTAACGGGCGAGGCACCTCCAATGATCATATAACTTCTCTAGGGAGAGGTCCCATTTTGCGTGGTTTTGTTGTTCCGACGAGGTTTAGATCCTCCAAAACTGTCTCCTGCAAAGTCTTCCATCTGTTCTTTGTAATTTCCTATATCTTTTCTAACTCGGATTTCTTCTTATTGAGCTTCCTTGTCTTCTTTCCTGTGATCTAAGTTCCTCTAACTATTTCTGGAATCCTCTTTCCATTCTTATTCTTATCTTCTCCTAGCATAGTGACTTTGCATTGTTGATGTGCTCTCACAGGTTCTGAAGTTAATATCCCTTCTCTTACTACTTCTTGGGTGGATATACTTCTTTATTGCATGGATAGGTCCTTCAAACCTTCTTGCATTCTTTCAATCTTGCTAGCTAATTCTCTTGCCTTCTGTTTCTTCGACTTATCCTCTCGTTCTTCTATTAGTCAGTCTATTTTTATGGCTATGAAATCCCTTAGTTATTTCTTTTTCTTTTCTATAGCTTCCTCCTCTTCTTTCCTTTTGATCTGATCTTTCTCAATCCAAGTCTTACCTAGCAAAAGTGGGAAAGGGGCATTTTTCTCAAAAAACTTAATAACTTCAAATTCCTCTTCAGTTGATGTTCCATGAACAATAATAGGTACATTAGTAACTCTTCCACATAGGGTTATCATCTTTCCTTTAAACAATCCTATCCTTCCCAATGAAGGTATCACAATAGGATTTCCCAAAATTTCCCAAGTTTCTTCTGTCATAATATTCACTTGTGTTTCTTCATCCAAGACACAGTTTATGTCGAAGTCTTCTATTCTTGTACTTATGCACTATTTTACTTTCAAGATCTCTGCTAAACTGACATCTTTGTGATCATTCATAATTTCTTTCAATTGTTCTAATGTAGTCTGAACTTTATCTGATTCTTTCTCTTTATGATTCTCTAACATGCTCTTAGTCCCTTGATAGTATTCTTGTCTCATGTTCATCCTTTCAACTTTAGAAATCATCTTTGGACAATCCTCAACCTCATGACCAACAACTTTACAACAAAGACAAATAGGACCTATACCAGGGCATTCCTTAGCAAGATGTCCCAGTCTTCTGCAATTATAACATAGTGTCACTCTTCTCTTTCTTTTAAATGTTCCCCAACCTCTCCTATACTGCACACTAGGATCACAGTGTTGGACCTACAATCTGCAAAAATTCTTTCTAGGTTCTTGCATCCACTTATTAGACCAAAAATTCTTTCTATGCATAGGAATAACACATCTTTCTTCATTTCTATTAGCTTTACTTAGATCAACTCTTTCTTCCAACTACGCCCTAGCTTTCAGACTAGGAAATAATATATTAAACATACTTAAATTCATGATTTTGAAACAAAAACTTTCACTTATCTTACTCTTACCAAAGAAAAAATCTTTACCTCTTTTAAGATCTTACCTCTTTTCTTCAGATCAGATTTCTTTCTTAGCACAGAGCTTCGCAAGTCAAGTAGAATACTGCGCACTACAACAACAGATCTACACACATAGCTTCTCTTTTCTTCAGTTCCCAACAATCATAGTTTCAGGTCCTGACAACAGAACCATTCGTTGGCACAGGGGCAGACCCAGGGTTCAACGCTTCAACAACGCACTAAAAAAACCCTAACTACCGGCCCTTTCAGCAACACCTGTGAAGAAGGAAAAGTCTCACCCAAGGTAGGAGAAGGGGGGGTTACAGGACTCAGGTGTCTGTAACCAAGCTGGGACACAGATCTATGATAGCAACACTTCACAGAGTATTATATTAACACTATAAGATGATATTCATGAACTCAATAGCTTCATTAACATCACAGAACAAACCCTAAGATAGATCAACGCAATAACAATAAAGATCAAGTACTTCAACCACTTAGCACATAACATTGAGTTAGATTTAGCATTCATTCATAAATCACAAGTAAAGCACTAAACAACATTATATCTATCCAACATGCATAATAGCAAAGCACTAAGCAGATTCAGAATGTAAGCAACACATCATAAAGCACATCAAAAGACACAAGATATACATGGTTCACCCCAATGTGGGGCTACATCCACCAACTGGTTCATCTTATTTATTATTCTTCAATTCTCTTACATTCATCTGCTCATGTGCACTAAGCCACAGAGCCAATCTTCAATGAGGACAAGAGATTTGTGCACTGAGCACCAGATCCTCCTTCCCAAAACTAGGTCACAACACAAAGCCAAGTTCTCTATTGATCACAGAGCCTTACATATACAATTTGTTTCACAAAGAAACCCAAACCTACTTTCACTTAGCCTTGCAAGCTATCTTCCCATTATGCTACTTCTATTATACATTCTTATCTATTTATACTTTTACATTTCCTTACAAAAAGGCCTAAACATGGGTAAACCCATGGGTCAACATCCCATAACCCATTACAAAAACCCTAATGAAACCCTTGCTGGGTCCACATAGCCCGCAAAATAAGTGAGATCCGCGATCTCAACTCTGCCACCGTGCTCCATCTTCGATCCTTGCGTCAAAGTCAAAAAGGTGGTCCAAACCTAACCAAGGTTTCCTCAAAACTTGGTCGAGGGCCAACAGAGCATCATCGTCTGCTTTTCGTTTTGTTCTGGTAAGGTAAGACAAAATACAAGGTCTTTCTGGCTTGGTGGAATGGAGAACTCGCTGCTTCAGGATATCCATGTCAACAAAGGTGATTATCCATGAAGACTGTCTAACCAGCTTGGGGTTTATAGAGATGGGGAACTGCCGCAAGTACGAAGCACATTTCAAGGAATTCAGTGGACATATGTTATGTCTTTCTGGGGAGGAACGAGGTGGGACCACTTCTAAGCAGCTGATGATAAATTGGAAATCTGCGTGAAAACGAAAGTATGGGTTCTCAGGTATTGTGACCTAATTCGGAGGGACACAGTTTAATTGACACTTTTCTAAGCCACGCTATGAATGGGAAAAATGGATGAGGAGGGGTGAATGGGGGTAATTTCCAAGTGAACTATGGAGGAATTCATAGGCGGGGGTGGGAGAGAGTGGGGCAGGGAGAATTTCTCCAACGTGTGGATAAGGGAGGTAGTATATATAGGGTATAGGTTGAGGAAAAGGTAAAGGGGGGATGGTATAAAGGTCCAATGGAGGTGATGAACTGGAGAATATTTAGATGAATTGGTGACGATAGTATCTTTTTGAATTGAATCTCTTATATTCAGAACTTGGTATGCATCTGGAGGTGGGAGTACTGCATACACATCTCCTCCAAAATCCTCCTCCTCTTTCATTGTCTCATTGAACTGCATGCATGAATGACTCGTTTATTTATACACATCACCCAACAAAATATATATGAAATTAAATATGCACAAACCAACTTACCTGCTACATATGAGAAGCAGAAGTTTGTGCAGAAACAATGCATTTTCCATCTATTTCCTTTTCTTGACCAATCTTTATCACATGATTTTATCTGCATTAATTGACACAAACAAGTAATTTCCTTCTATTTTGAGTATCTCATGATACCATATCATAAACTATTGGATCGTATGGAGACATTAAAACCTACAATTGCCTAACAATTATTTGTTTCCATCATTAAATCTTACCAATATTTAACAATAAAAATCCTTATAAAAGATAAATATTACGAAAAGGCTATTACTAATTGAGTCCAAGCACTTATAAATTTATGCATGCAAGTATAATATAATAGCTTTTAATATACCTGAGTTTTGTTTTTGTTTTCTTTTTAATCTGCGGGTTTCCTGCAACTATGCGTAGTACAAGGGTAGTGTTTATAGGCACCAAATATGTACTATTTACATATTCTATTAAGAAACACATGAAAATGAATGCACAATCAATTAATACCATAGTTTAAGTTACCATTGTTTATAGTAAGTAAATTTATGTGATGAATAATTAAATCTAAAACAGAAATCATTATCTAGAATTTACATTTCAATCTTATTGGTAATTATCATATTATTGTTAATTGTCTTCAACTTAAACTCAAGAAAGAATATCGTGTATTCAAGTTGTAATTAATTATAATCAATTAATGGCCAAAATATATAGAAGAAGAAGACATGCAGTGAACAGAGAATTAATTAATTATTACATTGGCCAGTTTGAGCATTTGAAATCACAATATCATTTGTACCGAGTGTGCTCAAATAATTGGATTCAAAATTTTTAGTTTTCAAATCTTGAATATAAATGAAAGGACCTTCCAAAAAAAATAACTCATAATCCTTAGCACTCTTGAATTTATAATAAACATACATGATCAATATATATGTACTTCTTGCTGAGAAAATAGAAAATTGATGCACAAATTGAATCGGTGCACTGAATATAAAAATTATTGAAAACACGGTAATTTTATTTCTTCTTCCTTTCCTGTCTTTGCTGGAAGAAATGAGAGAATATATTGATTACAAAATTGAGTCACTTTCTAAAAAACTTCATCTAAAATATCTAATTATAGTAATTCCAATGCTACGTGCATGGATCATGCATGCCTAGGTAATCAAACCTAGCTTGGTCGCAGGATCCTCTATTATAGACGTCCTAGTGCACTAAAACTAAAATAGATGATCGACATTTATGATTTTCCCCTGAGTTTGTTAACCAAATATAGATGATCTATTTTTTTTAATCAAATATAGATGATCGATGCTTACACTTTTCCTCTGCTTTTATTAACCAAATATTGATGATCAACGTAGATGCTTTTCCATTTTAAAATTCAGTGTGTTTTTATTTTTTGCTTTTATCTATTTTTAAAGCAAGAAATTTAACCAAAAAAATTTGGTACTTTTTTCAGTTTTATATGGACGAATCATGATAACATCGGCCTTTGATGTTTATGCTTGTGTTATTTTTAGCTTAAAATATAATTGAGAAAACAAACTCTTAAATAATTGTGTTTTTAAAGGTTTTGTTTCATTTTAAATAATACACTTAGGTTGAACTCCAAGTTATAAAAGTACATATTTTATAGGTGTGTGAGCCAGGATGCTAGACCTAAGTGCCCATCTATATATAAGTATTTTTGGGGCCTGCATGCTTATGTTTATATGTTTTGAGGTTTCTACATTTTAAGATAAATTTCACTTTATTATGGTTCATTGTAAAGGACCAATGGTTTGGCCTTTTTCCCAACTCCCACCCAATCAGTGATTTTCTTAGCTTTATTCTTCAATGATTCCATTCCACCAAACAACACCACATAAATCTATGTTGGCTCAATGTATCACCTTTGGATCACCTTTTCCAACTGCTTAACTCTCAAACTTTGAGTAGGTTGACACAAAGGACACAAGGACATATGGAATATTTAATTGCACAACAAGGTACACATGTCATATTTATTGGGACAACAACATTACTTATTCCACACCATGCCCATTGCTTAAATTTTTAAAATCTCCCATACCAATGTCTTCAAATGTCAATCAACTAAAATAGTGTAAGATATAACAAGGGACTTTAATTTCACCATGCAAGCCACATCACATGAAGTGCAACCATAACATGGTGTGAGAACTTTCAGAGCAACCCAAAAATTAACAACAGTGATAGTGTGGATGTTGGGAGCTTTGAAAAAGGGATCTAGAACTAAGCAATATTAACCAAATCAAGTGCAAATGTTGAGATTGATGTTGGGTAAGGAAGAGGATGTCTAAATAAGGATCCCAAGAGGAATAAACATTACCAAAGTGTGATCCAAGAAAGAAACAAAGGGCACCTTTTCTAGGTGATAAACACAAAATGGGAAAACACATTCATATGTATATACCTAGGTAAGGGGATAAGCAATGGGGAATTACCAATGCCAATAATCCATATCTAAATGCAAAATTCATCATCTAAATTTTTCATGGTGTATACTTGGTTAAAAATTCATTTTCCTTCTTGATATCAACATACAATGTGAGTAATAGGTTTTTCATACTCTTTCACCCTTGTTTCTCATGACCCATGGATCAAAGAGGGTGTTTTTTCGGAATTCCCTATGTAATTTCCCTCTAAATAGTGGTCTTCTAGTGAAAATACATGGGTTTTTGTTGGGTCATATCACGCTTGCATGCATCCTTCTTAATGTAGGGGGGATTAGACTAAGGGTTCTTCAAGAATTGAAAAACAAAAACCCCAAAGACACGACATATCAATCTTCAATCAAGGCCAAAGAAGGTCTCACTTGAGACACAATGGGGATCACAGAGACCATCTAGTGTTGTGTCGGGGATGAAGGACTAGACACACAGAGACCATCTGGGTTGTCGTTCATACAATTCATAGATGAGAACTTACTATTATCTGTTCGACAACACAGGTATTCCAACAGAGGACGAACACCTTCAGTAACCACTCACATAACCAGGTCAAAGATCAACACACCGATGTTTTCATGTGGTAAAACCCCTACGGGGAAACATCCACGGCCCCAGCCAATGCGGCCACTTGGAGCAGTTTATTAATGCAAAGAAAAAGATTACAGAGAGATTTTACAAGAGAGTTTCTCACA
>ML776647.1:1035644-1048662 GCA_009831015.1 Picea engelmannii | reverse complement strand
CTTCAAGTTAGGGTTGTTGACTAATCCAAAACTAGGCATGTGAGACTAAAGAAAAGTTTGATGAAAATGCTAGTCTCTTGTTGTTAAAGTTAAGGAATGTTTGCAGGAATGTGATCATATACACCAGGTCTATTACAGAGCTACAGATCAGATTTTGATGATGAAATTGATGAGGGTTTTTGGTTGAGGTACATGTTGAGTACATGGTTGAGACAAGTAGTTGATGAGTTGGCACATACATGAGGTGTATAGTTGATGATGTTGGTACATATTGATGAGTCATAATTGATAAGTAGTTGACACATGATTGGTACATACTTGGTGCATGGTTGGATGCACTTTTTTATGGTACAGGTTGATTATAGGTTGTTTGGTACAGGTTGGTGCATGGTTGATGCACTTGTTTATGGTACAGGTTGATTACAGGTTGATGCATGGTTCAGATTTATTGGTACAGGTTTATAGTGGTATATCTCACAGTGATAGTGTGAAATTGGTTCCATCATTCTATTTCTACTTCAGGGTGGCAGGACGGGGAAAGGACAGGTGGTTGTAGCCACCTTCTGGTTGTAACCGGAGAACATAGGGGGTTATAGCCTCCTTCTGGTTGTAGCCAGAGAATTAGGGAGTTGCATATTCCCTCAGGTTGTAGCCTGAGAAACTAGGGTGTTGAAACCCCCTTCCAGTTGCAGCTGGAAAACAAAGGAAGTTGGTGCTTCTAATGAATGTAATTCTTCAAGACATATAAGAAAAAGCATTATGTGGTTTTCTCCCAATTTGGGTTTCCACGTAAAACACTAGTGTACTGTGTATTGTGTATGTGTGTGATTGTTTATTTATTACTGCTCATTATTGGATAATAATTATACATTGATATAATATTTGAAGAAAAAGGATTATAATTATGCTATTACTGATTCACCCCCCCTCTCAGTAATCCAACAAATTCTTTGTTGCCATCATTAAATCTTACCAATATTCAACAACAAAAATCCTTACAAAATCTAAATATTACGACATGGGTATTACTAATTGATTCCAAGTAATTATAAATGTATGCATACATGTATAATATAATAGATATTTATATACCTTAGTTGTTGTGTTTTTGTTGTCTTTTTCATCCCCGAGATTCCTGCAACTCTGCATAGTACAGGGAAAGTGTTTCTAGGCACCAAATCTATAATATTTACATATTTTGTTAAGGAACACATGAAAATGAATGCAAAATCAATTACTACCACAGTGTAAGTTACCATTGTTTAGATTAAGTAAATTTGTATGATGAACAATTAAATCTAAAAAGGAAATAATTGTCTAGATTTTACAGTTCAATGTTATCAATAATTATAATATTATTGTTAATTGTCTTCATCTTAAACTTGGGAAAGAATATGGTGTATTCAAGTTGTAATTAATTATAATTAATTAATAGCCAAAATGTATAGAATAAGAAGACATGCGGTGAACAGAGAATTAATTAATTATTACCTTGACCAATTTGAGTATTTCAAATCACAATATCAATATATGTACTAAGCGTGCTCAGATATTTGTATTCAAAAAATTTCATTTTCAAATCTTGAATATAAATTAAAGGACCTTCCAAACTCAATAACTCATAATCCTTGGCACTCTTGAATTTATAATAAAAAACCATGATCAATATATATGTAATGCTTGATGAGAAAATAGCAAATTGATGCGCAAATTGAATCATTGCACTGAATATGAATATTATTGAAAACACATGGATTTTATTTCTTCTTCCTTTTCCATCTTTGTAGGAAGAAATGAGAGAATATATTGATTACAAAATTGAGTCACTTTCTAAACAACTTCATCTGAAATATCTAATTACAATAATTCCAACGTTGTGTGCATGGATCCTGCATGCCTAGGTCATCAAGCCTAGCTTGGCCACAACTCCTCTCTTCTGGACGTCTCAGTGTGCTAAAACTAAAAGTATATGATCGATGTTTATGCTTTTCCTCTGAGTTTGTTAACCAAATATAGATGATCTAGTTTTGTTAATGAAATATAGATTATCGACGCTTATGATTTTCCTATGCTTTTGTTAACCAAATATTGATTATCATATTAGATGCTTTTCCATTTTAAAATTTCAATGCATTTTAATTTTTTTCTTTTATCTATTTTTAACGCAATACATTTAACCAAACAAATATGGTACCATAAAAACCTCGGCGAGCCCCTGACTTCTAAATATAACTATTTCGTTACCCAAATATGGATGATCGACGCTTTTTTTTAATTTTATATGGACGAATCATGATAACATCGGCCTTTGATTTTTATGTTTTTGTTATTTTTAGCTTAAAAGATAAGTGAGTAAACAAACTCGTAAATAATTTTTCTTTTAAAGGTTTTGTTTCATTTTAAATAATACACTAGGTTGAACTCCAAGTTATAAAAGTACATGTTTTATAGGCATGTGAGGCAGTATGCATGCCCATTTGTATATAAGTATTTTTGGGGCCTGTATGCTTATGTTTATTGTTTTGAGGTTTCTACATTTTAAGATAAATTTCACTTTATTATGGTTTAGTGTAAAGGACCAATGGTTTGGCCTTGTTTCCAACTCCCATCCAATCATTGATTTTCGTAGCTTTATTGTTCAATGATTCCATTCCACCAAACAACACCACACAAATTGATGTTGGCTCAATGTATCACCGTTGCCTCACCTTTTCCATCCACTTAACTCTCAAACTTTGAGTAAGTTGACACAGAGGACACAGGGACATATGTCATATTTAATTACACAACAAGGTACACATGGAATATTTAATGGGACAACAACATTACTTATTCCCCACCATGCCCATTCCTCAAATTTTAAAAATCTCCCATACCAATGTCTTCAAATGTCAATCAACTAAAATAGTGTAAGATACATCAAGGGACTAGAATTTCACCATGCAAGCCACATCACATGAAGTGCAACCATAACATGGTGTAAGAACTTTCAGAGAAACCCAAAAACTAATAACAATGATAGTGTGGATTTTGGGAACTTTGAAAAAGGAATCTAGAACTAAGAAATATTGAACAAATCAAGCGTGAATGTTGAGATTGATGTTAGGTAAGGAAGAGGATCTCTAAGAAATAATTGTTGATTAAGCTTGGTTGCCATTGACTTGAACCCTTGAAGAAAGTTCGATAGTGAATTTCGGTAGCACAAAGGTTTGGGTAATGGACCCAAGGTTGTTTCATGTATAATGGTATGTGTTTTAATATATTTGAAGGTAATACTATTCTATATGGATAGTACATGTCATTCCATTTCTGGTGGTATGTGGAACGTCACATAACTCCTCACGGTTTGAGAATTATGGCCTTACGAAGTTGGAGGACCCTCAGATGTTGGCTTGAAGCCCCAAAAGGTCAAAGAAGTCGAAGATCTTGCAAAGAATAAATTATTATTTAAATGATAAAGTAAAGTGACAAATTCAAGAAGGATTATTTAAATAATAAAGTGAAGTGACAAAATCAAAGAAAATTATTTAAATGATAAAGTGAGGTGACAAAGTCAAGGAGGAATATTTAAATGATAAAGTAATGGAGAAATTTCTAATTATGGAAAGTGGTTAACCCTAAAAATGAGGAAAATAGGTTAAGTGACCTAGAAATGGGTTAAGTGACCTAGAAGATGTTATTTGGAGAGTATAAATAAGAGGCGAGGCTCTCTCATTTTATATTACACTTAAGAATATTGAATATATATAGGTGACTGAGGTAACCGAAGGATATTTAAGTTTAATTTCAGAGGGAAGGTGAAGAAAAGAAGGCCATAATTCAAGGGAGGATAAATTCTTTTGATGGTGTTTTCTAAGGTATGTTATTTATAGGTCATCTCACCATTTTTGCAATAACTTTTTTTCTAGAATGATTCAGACCGTGAAATTGATAGGCCTTTGAGGAAACATATCCAAGTATCTGTGGTAGAAAATTCATCTTGTGGGTCGTTGTATTTTTGGAGTTACACTTCGTGGAAAATAGGGTTTGTGGCTAGTCCTGAAACTAATCTAAAACATGTGTTTCAGGTAAAAACATCATAACTTCTTCATAACAGATAAAAATTCAGTAAGACCAAATGTGTTGGTTAGAGTACATTCTGTAGTATTATGTGTAACATTTTCAGATCTATTCAATAAATATTTCGTGCAGGGCACGCTCTACAATGTCTCTCTCTAAAATAAGCATAAAACACATTGAATAACATTGTGTATACGTTTCATATCTTTATTCATTACGGGTACATAGTTATGATTATTTCAAGTTAGGGTTGTTGACTAATCTAAAACTAGTCATGTGAGACTAAAGAAAAGTTTGATGAAAATGCTAGTCTCTTGTTGTTAAAGTTAAGGAAGGTTTGCAAGTATGTTATCATATACACCAGGTCTATTACAGAGTTACAAATCGGATTTGGATGATGAAATTGATGAGGGATTTTGGTTGAGGTACATGTTGGGTAGATGGTTGAGACAAGTAGTTGATGAGTTGGCACATACATGAGGTGTATAGTTGATGATGTTGGTACATATTGATGAGTCATTGTTGATGAGTAGTTGACACATGATTGGTACATACTTGGTACATGGTTGTATGCACTTGTTTATGGTACGGGTTGATTACAGGTTGGTGCATGGTTGGATGCACTTGTTTATGGTACAGGTTGATTATAGGTTGTTTGGTACATGTTGGTGCATGGCTGATGCACTTGTTTATGGTACAGGTTGATGCATGGTTTAGGTTTATCCATACAGTTTTATAGCGGTATATCTCACAATGATAGTGTGACAATGGTTCCATCATTCTAATTCTACTTCAGGGCAGTTGGACAGGGCAAGGACAGGTGGTTGTAGCCACCTTCCGGTTGTAGATGGAGAACATAGGGGGTTGTATCCTCCTTCTGGTTGTATCCAGAGAATAGGGGAGTTGGGGCTTACTTCAAGTTGTAGCCTGAGAAACAAGGGAGTTGGAGCCTCCTTCCAGTTGTAGCTGGAAAACAAAGGAAGTTGGTGCTTCCAATGAATGTAATTCTTCAATACATATAATAAAAAGCATTATGTGGTTTTCTCCCACTTTGGATTTCCACGTAAAACATTGGTGTACTATGTATGTGTATGATTGTTCATTTGTTCATTGTTTATTTACTCTGCAGTTATTGGATGGTAATGCTACATTGATATAACACTTGGATTATATGGTTAAAAATGATTAAATTGCTCTATTACTGATTCACCCTCCCTCTCAGTAATCCAACAATTGGTATCAAAGCATGTTCCTTCAAAAATCATTTTAACCACTGAAAGGTAGATCATGGAGAGCAACAACTTGTATAAAAATGGAATACCACAGTTCAATGGACAGAAGTATGCATTTTGGAGCATAAGGATGAAAACATATATACAAGAACAGGGATTTGAAATTTGGCAATCAATTGTAGATGGATACATAGCACCAGCAGTTCTGCCAACAAATGACAAAGCAGTGAAACTCGGTCAGAATAATTCCAAAGCCAAAAATGCACTTATGAATGGTCTTAGTGAAATGGTATTCACCAAAGTTGCACATTGTAAATCCGCTAAAGAGATTTGGGACAAACTTCAAAATATATATGAAGGAGATTCAAAAGTCAAAGAAGCAAAGCTTCAAACTTACAGAGGTCAGTTCGAACAACTTAAGATGAAGGAAGATGAGAATATTACAAATTACTTTTTACGAGTTGATGAAACAGTAAATGCAATCATAGGATTGGGAGAAGAAATCAAAGAATCTGTAATTGTTCAAAAAGTACTAAGATCTCTTCTTATGAGATTTGACCCTAAGATATCATCACTAGAAGAAATATCAGATCTAAACTCAATAAGCATGGACGAATTACATGGAATCTTCACAGCATATGAAATGAGAACTAAACAAGAAAATCCAGATATAAAAGAAGCAGCCTTCAAAGAATCCAAAAAGTCAAAGAAAAATGGAAGGAAAAAAGAAGAACATAGCAGTAGAAGTGACGTCTCAGAAGATGATGAAGAAGTGGCCAACTTTGTCAAAAGACTGAATAAGGGAACCGATGGTAGGTATAGAGGTAAGCTTCCTTTAATTTGTTTTAATTGTGGTGGTATTGGTCATTTTTCTAACAAATGTCCTTATAAGAAAAAGAGAAATTATGAAGGTTACTCAAAAGGAAAACAAACATATAAAGGAAACAAAACCACAAAGAAAGTTTTCAAGAAAAGCTTATGCACCAAAGAAGACATCTCATCATCAGATGAAGATGAATTCAGTGACAGTGAGATAGAAAGAGTTACATTCATGGAAATAGAAGACTCTGATAAATAATATTTTGAAGAAGAATATGAAGAAGTCGAAGAATAAATTGAAGAGGCCGAAGTTGACTACTGAGAGGAATTAATGTGTGTCATAGAAGTTATCAGAAGAGAAAACAAGAAAAACAAGAAACTACAAGCATAACTAGACAAGAAAGAAGACACTCAAGAACTAGAACAAATGATCACAAATTTGAAGGTTCAAATAGAAGAAGATAAAATAATTGAAGAAGCACTCAAAGAACAGCTAGAAGAAAAAGACAAGATCATTGGAAATTTGGAAGCAAATATTGTCACATTAAGAAAGGATTTTCAAAAGAAAATTATGCAGAACAACTCAAAAGTTTTGGATGACATTATCAATAGTCAAAAATCTCATCATAACAAGTCTGGACTTTGATACAATCAGACAAAAAAAGGATCAAGCTCCAAAAAAACAGAGCAAGAAATATATCCAAAATGTTATGCAGAAACAATCAAGGGGGATCGGAAGAGCTACAAGGAACATGATAGGGACACTCCTCCACCGAGAAGATTCAGATTTCAGAATCAACAACTGACAGATAGGTCTCGGGAAGAAGAAGAATTTATAAGAGTACCTCCTTTCAAAATATCTTCAACTCCCAGGTATCAAACTATCTTTTTTGGTTTATGTTATGCATGTAATAATTTTGGACATAAAGTTGTGAATTGTAGAGCTAACAACAGGAACAAAAACAAATTTGAAAGTCATACACAAAGGGGTTATCCAAGAAGGCCTAGTGAAACACAGAGAAGAAGTTATAACAGGTTTGAATCTTTGAGCACTGAAATGGAATGTTACAAATGTAACAATTTTGGACACATGGCCAGATATTGAAAAATGACAATCCCTCCTAGAGAACCGCAATTGAATAACAACAGTCACAGAGAGGAACCTCAGAAAAGGACATGGATAAGAAATCAGGATCAATATAGAAATGAAGAATGCACACTCTCTCTACAAGCTAAGTAGAAGAAACGTGGTTGGAATGTTGACAGTGGTTGTTCAAAACACATTACAGGTGATAAAGACAGGTTTCTTACATTACGAAAGGAAAGAGATGGATCAGTCTCCTTCGGAAATGATGATTCAACTAAAATCATTGGAAAAGGCACAATTAGAATTGGGAACAAGAATACCAAGGTAGAAAATGTTCTAATAGTAGAAGATATGAAACATAATATTCTAAGTGTGATTCAAATGTGTGACCAAGGTCATAAAGTTACTTTCGATTCACAAAAGTGTGAGATAAGAAAAGAAGGTTCAGGGAAATTGATTGCTACAACTATGAGAACTTCAATTAACATATATGTATTAAGTGAAATTGGAAATGAAAAGTGTTGTCTAGGAAAGGAAGATGAAAGTTGGCTATGGCACAAAAGAATGGGTCACATACATTTTTATAACCTTGTCAAAGTCAGCATAAGAGAAGTAGTCAGAGAAATGCCCTGGATCACGAAACCAACCAACACTTTATGCAAGCATTGTCAACAAGGAAAGCAAACAAAGACCAGGTTCAAATCAAAGGAATATTCAACGACAAGACCACTGGAAATTGTGTATACTGATCTAGTTGGACCAACTGCAACAAAGGGTTTAAAAGGTGAGAAATACTTTATGTTATTAGTTGATGATTATACAAGAATGATTGTAGTTTTTTTTCTCAAGAATAAGTCAGAAGATTTTGAAAATTTCAAGATCTACAAGGAAATGGTTTAAAATGAAATGGATTCAAAAATAAAATTCTTGAGATATTATAATGGAGGAGAGTTCACTTCAAAAGAATTTATGGACTACTGCAGCAGTCATGGAATAAAAGGAAATTATTCGTTGCTAGGACACCTCAACAGAATGGAGTTGTTGAAAGAAATAACAAGACAGTACAGGAAATGGCTCGAACAATGCTAATGGATTCCAAATTGACAGATATGTTTTCGACACAAGCAGTGCATACAACAGTTCACATTCAAAACAGAGTAATTCTCATAAACAACACTGATAAAACTTCCTACGAGCTATAGAAAGGAAGACCAACAAATGTGAAGCACTTCAGAGTTTTTGGAAGCAAATGCTACATCAAAAGAGAAGATGGAAAAATGGGAAAGTTTGACTCTCGTGTGGAAAAAGGAGTACTTGTTGGTTACTCAAGTACAAGGAAAGCATACAAGTGTTACAATCTGAGATTGACCAAAGTTGTAGAAATAATCAACGTAACAATTGATGAAACAGGAAGACCAGAATCAAAGGAAGAAGAAAATGAATTGATGGAACAACTTTTCGAAGAAGAAGTAGAACATGAAAAGGAAGTAGAAGAGGAAGATGAACAGAATCCGACAAAATCAGAAGAGCAAGTTCACCAAGTGCCTCCAAAGACACCTAGAAGATGAGTACAGAAGAATCATCCTTCATATCAGATTATCAGAAACAAATATGCAGGAGTTGAGACTAGAAGAAGAATATGTTCACCAGAACAAACACACCTAGCACTCACATCTACGATTAAACCAACCTATTTTGAAGAGGCCCTCAAGGATGAATTTTGGAACAAGGCCATGGATGAAGAATTGGATCAAATAGAGAAAAATGACAATTGGGAATTGGTTCCAAGACCAAAGGATAAGAATGTGATCGGCACAAAGTGGGTATATAGGAATAAATTGAACGAAGATGGATAGGTTACAAGGAACAAAGCTAGATTGTTATGTAAAGTATATGCACAGGTTGAAGGAATCAAATTTGAAGAGACATTTTCCCCAGCTACCAGAATGGAAGCAATCTGATTTCTTTTAGCTTATGCATGCTCCAAAAATATTAAATTGTATTAGATGGATGTAAAATCATTTTTTCTGAATGGGGAACTTGAAGAAGAAGTCTACATTGAACAACTAGAAGGATTTCAGTTGTCAAAGAATGCATATTATGTGTGCAAATTAAAGAAGGCCTTGTATGGTCTAAAATAGGCTCCTAAAGCATGGTACTCTAGACTGGATAAATGTCTACATCGGGCAGGGTTCAAAAAAGGAAGTGCAGACAACAACCTCTACATCAAGGTAAGTCAAGGTAATATTTTAATAATTGAAGTTTATGTTGATGATATTATTTTTGGTAGTGATGATGACAGGTTAAGCCAGAAATTTGCAAAGGATATGAAAAATGAATTTGAAATGTCATTACTTGGAGAACTATCCTTCTTTCTAGGACTTCAGATACGTCAAAGCAACCAAGGAATTTTTATTTCTCAAACCAAGTATATCAGAGAAATGCTAAAGAGTTTCGGAATGGAAGATTGCAAACTAGTTATCACTCCCATGCAAACCAATTGCAAGTTAAGCAAAGATGATGATTCAAAGTATACATATCAGAGGAAATACAGGTCAATGATTGGCAACCTACTATATGTAACAACATCCAGACCAAATGTAATGCAGGCAGTTGGACAGGTGGCATGATTTCAAGCAGCACCAAAGGAATCACATAGATTAGGAGTGAAGAGAATTTTCAGATATCTCAAAGGAACATAAGAGTTTGGATTATGGTATCCAAAAGGAAAGGATCTATCTCTTATTGCATACACAGATGCATATTGGGCAGGTTGTATTGATGACCGATGAAGCACTAGTGGAGAAACATTCTATTTGGGTGAGTTTTTAGTATCATGGCGAAGCAAGAAACAATCATCAGTATCTCTATCTACATTCGAGACAGAGTATATTGCAGCAGCAGTGTGTTGTACACAAGTTCTTTGGATGAAACAAACTTTGACAGATATATAGGTTGAGTATGATGAGCCCATTCCAATCTATTGCGATAATACAATCGCCATCAGTATCTTAAAGAACCCAGTGATGCACTCCAAGACGAAGCACATTCCAATCAAGTATCACTTTCTATGGGAACATGTTGTAGAAAATAACATCAGAGTTGAGTATGTGGGAACAAAAGAACAAGTGGTAGACATCTTTACAAAACCACTTCCACGGGAAGCCTTTGAGTATCTTCTCCAGAGACTCAGAGTTATTTCTACTCCAAAATGAATGCTTTTGAATGCTTATCTTATATGTCTTAGATGTACATGGGGAAGCACCATAAAGAGGATAGTTCAGTCAGAGGGAGCAACCCCAGATGGAAAGATACATTTTTCATTGATGACAAAGGGGGGGCATGAGTGATATGACTTCAGTATTGCATGAAATGATTTCAATATTTCATCAAAGTGTTTCCATCAATGCCAAAGGGAGAGATTGTTGATTAAGGTTGGTTGTCATTGATGTCAACCCTTGAAGAAAGTCTGGTAGTGAATTCTAGTAGCACAAAAGTTTGGGTAATGGACCCAAGGTTGTTTCATGTATAATGGTATGAGTTTTAATATATTTGAAGGTAATACTATTCTATATAGATAGTACATCTCATGTCATTTCTGGTGGTATGTGGAACGCCACATAACTCCTCACGGTTTGAGAATTATGGCCTTACGAAGTTGGAGGACCCTCAGATGTTGGCTTGAAGCCCCAAAAGGTCAAAGAAGCCAAAGAGCATAATAAATTATTATTTAAATGATAAAGTAAAGTGACAAAGTCAAGAAGGATTATTTAAATAATAAAGTGAAGTGACAAAATCAAAGAAGATTGTTTAAATGATAAAGTGAGGTGACAAAGTCAAGGAGGAATAATTAAATGATAATGGAGAACTTTCTAATTATGGAAAGTGGTTAACCCTAAAAATGAGGAAAATAGGTTACGTGACCTAGAAATGGGTTAAGTGACCTAGAAATGGGTTAAGTGACCTAGAAGATGTTATTTGGAGAGTATAAATAAGAGGAAAGGCTCTCTCGTTTTATATTACACTTGAGCATATTGAATATATATAGGTGACTGAGGTAACCAAATTATATCTAAGCCAAATTTCAGAGGGAAGGTGAATAAAAGAAGGCCATAATTCAAGGGAGGATAAATTCTTTTGATGGTGCTTTCTAAGGTATGTTATTTACAGTTCATCTCACCATTTTCGCAATAACCTTTTTTCTAGAATAACTCAGACCATGAAATTGATAGGCCTTTGAGGAAACATATCCAAGTATCTGTGGTAAAATATTCAGCTTGTGGGTCATTGTATTTTTGGAGTTACACTCTGTGGAAAATAGGGTTTGTGGCTAGTCCTGAAACTAGTCTAAAACAGGTGTTTCAAGTAAAAACGTCATAACTTATTCATAACAAATCCAAATTCAGTAATAAAAAATGTGTTGGTTAAAGTACAGTCTGTAGTATGTTTTTTAATGTTTTTAGATCAATTAAATAAATATTCCATGTGGGACACACTCTCTAGAATAAGCTAGAATTCAGCAAGGTATGTCATTTTTTCTATAACTCTTTTTTTGAGAGGTTCCAAGTAGTGACACATGGAGGAATTGCATAAAACAAACTAAATAACATTGTGTATAAGTTTCATATCTTTATTCAATATTGTTGACTAATCCAAAACTAGTCATGTGAGACTAAAGAAAAGTTTGATGAAAATGTTAGTCTCTTGTTGTTAAAGTTAAGGAAGGTTTGTAGCTATGTGTGATCATATACACTAGGTCTATTACAAAGTTAAAAATCATATTTAGATGATGATATTGATGAGGGATTTTGGTTGAGGTACATGTTGGGTACATGGTTGAGACAAGTAGTTGATGAGTTGGCACATACATGAGTTGTATAGTTGATGATGTTGGTACATATTGATAAGTCATAGTTGATGAGTAGTTGACACATGATTGGTACATACTTGGTACATGGTTGGATGCACTTGTTTATGGTATGGGTTGATTAGAGGTTGTTTGGTGCATGGTTGGATGCACTTGTTTATGGTACGGGTTGATTACAAGTTGTTTGGTGCATGGTTGGATGCACTTGTTTATGGTACGGGTTGATTACAGGTTGTTTGGTACATGTTGGTGCATGGTTGATGCACTTGTTTATGGTAAAGTTTGATTATAGGTTG
The DNA here is from genome assembly GCA_009831015.1 of Picea engelmannii. Taxonomy (NCBI): domain Eukaryota; kingdom Viridiplantae; phylum Streptophyta; class Pinopsida; order Pinales; family Pinaceae; genus Picea; species Picea engelmannii. The sequence continues at coordinate 1,036,302 of ML776647.1, read as the reverse complement.
AGGTACATGTTGATGCATGGTTCAGGTTTATTGGTACAGATTTACAGTGGTATATCTCACATTGATAGTGTGACAGTGGTTCCATCATTCTACTTCTACTTCAGGTTGGTTGGACAGGGAAATGACAGGTGGTTGTAGCCACCTTCCGGTTGTAGCCGAAGAACATAGGGGGTTGTAGCCTCCTTCTGGTTGTAGCCAGAGAATAGGGGAGTTGGAGCTTCCTTCATGTTGTAGTCTGAGAAACAAGGGGGTTGGAGCCTCCTTCCAGTTGCAGCTGGAAAACAAAGGAAGTTGGTGCTTCCAATGGATGTAATTCTTCAAGACATATAAGAAAAAGAATTCCATGGTTTTCTCCCGATTTGGGTTTCCTCGTAAAACACCAGTGTACTGTGTATGTGTATGATTGTCCATTTGTTCATTTCTTATTTACTCTACAGTTATTGGATGATAATGCTACATTGATATAACACTTGGATTATATGGTTAAAAAGGATTAAATTGATCTATTACTGATTCAGCCCCCCGCTCAGTAATCCAACAAGAATCCCATGAGGAATAAACATGACAAAAGTGTGATCCAAGAAAGAAACAAAGGGCACCTTGATCTGGATTATTTTCGGCACGAAATGAGAGCGGAGATATAATAAAGAAATGCACA
>ML776647.1:1023127-1035594 GCA_009831015.1 Picea engelmannii | reverse complement strand
GTGGCAGCTTATCTCTGAGAAGAGATGTGACGGCTACTCGCATTCGCAAGAAGATGATTACAATGAGGCTCGAAAGGCCCTTTTACAATAGACGGGAATGCCAAAATTCCTAGACATCCAAAAACCTAACCCTAGGAGATGAAACACCAAAAGTCATGTGGGCCCCGTTTCGGTAAGTGAGTACATCAACTTTCTGGGGTCGTAACTTTTGCATACGATCTCCGTTTTCGGCGTGTGATAGATCGTTGGAAAGGTATTGTAAAGGAGATTCATTTTGAGGGCTAAATTATTCCTTTGAATATCATTAAGAACCTCGATCTCTAAAAACCTTCATTTGGACCCTCAAAATGGCCCTGGAAGTTAAAACCTGCTAAAAATAGTAAATTGCCAAAATGGCGAAAAAACTGTTTTGAGCCATTTGGAAAAGGTGGGTGGCCACCGATATCCACCTAGATCACACCTTTTCTAGGTGATAAACATAAAAGGGGGAAAACACATTCATATGTATAGACCTAGGTAAGGGGATAAGAAATGGGGAATTACCAATGCCAATAATCCATATCTAAATGCAAAATTCATCATTTAAATTTTTCATGGTGTACACTTGGTTAAACATTCCTTTTCCTACTTGATATTGACATATGGTGTGAGTAATAGGTTTTTCATACTCTTCCACCCTTGTTTCTCATGGCCCATGGATCAAAGAAGGTGTTTTCTTTTTTCACAATTTCCTATGTCATTTCCCTCTAACTAGTGGTTTTCTAGTGAAAATACCTAGTTTTTTGTTGAGTGATTTCATGCTTGCACACAACCTTCTTAAGGTTGCGGGGATTAGACCCAGGGTTCATCCATAGTTGACCAACAAAAACCCAAATCTTTGCCATATCAATCTTCAGCCAAGGCCAAAGAATGTCTCACCCAAGACGCAATGAGGATCACAAATACCATCTGGTCTTGTGTTGGGGATGAAGGACTAGACAGACAAAGATCCATCTGGGTTGTCGTTCATACAATCCATAGCTCACAACTTACTATTGTCAATATGTAAAACAATACACACACATATCCAAATAACACATGATAGATCAAAACTGTTGTATCTTTATTATTCTTTCCATTCCATTAAACAAAAACATACATTAAGAAAATATTATATGGCAACAATAGAGTCTTTGATTCCTTAGATAGTTCCCAAATTTACAAGACATCGTGCCATGCACATTCTTTCAAGAATTAAACATGTGACAGAATCATGCTACAATAGTAGACATTATAATATTAGAGAGGCCCAGAGAGAGAGCTCGACTACACAACAAATAGAAACTTAGTGAATCCTCTCAGCAAGTATCTAAATCTATTTATGATGTCACTTCTTCCTTTATATATTTCTCTTCTCGGGAGCTCTGTCTCTTTCAATTCTACTCCATTTTATCTACTGACTAATAGTCTCACATGATTATTTTTCCTTCCTGCATTCCATGTATCCTTTTTGGAATCAGGGCAATTTTAATTTCCTTTCCAACTAATCTTGTGTCACTCCACGTTCCCTTGTGTTGTTGGAAATAGTCATTAGGGAAGATTCCCATGTGATTTCTTTCTTGATTTCGATGTGAGTCTTCTTTCTTTCTTGTGTGCTTCTCAAAACTTGAACCGACACACATTTGGTAGACTTTGGACTTGCTGCGCAATATCAAAACTCATTCTGTCACACACTTCTTGTCAATCCTTTGAGATTATCTTGGGTGCACGTAAAACTAGAATGGGTGCGCACAACTTATTTTTTGCCCATGCGCAAGATTAACCCAAATATTTGGGTGCCAATAGGCCCCCACCACTATTACTTGGCTCGTCCTTGAGTGAATTTCCTTATGGAATGATCTTCGTAGTGGATGGGAAAATGATTCTGAGTAAGATAGAATTATCATTACCATACCAAAGTCTTAAACCGAACTGTGGTTGTAGTCGAGTTTGAGTAAGAGAAAATCATCCATCCATGATTTAGGTGTAACATGTAACTTGAAATTGATTTTGGACTAATCGAAGCATGCTGGTGAAGTTCATTTTTCCAGAGGGTCAAATCTTCCCCTTCGATGGTGTCTGTGGTGATGAATGAGGGTTTTGTTTAAAGCACACCATCTAGACACCACCCTGTTGAATGACAAAAAGAAACTTTAGATCCCTCAAGAGAGAACACCATGATTTTCTTGTATTTTTGTTCTGGTAAGATAAAACAAAAGAAATGGTCCTTTTGTCTTGGTGGAATGGATATCCCATAGCTTCAGGCTATCCATGTTAGCAAAGGTGATTATCCATGGCAAGAACCTAACCAGCTTTTGGATTATAGATATGGGGAACTGCCACAACTAGAAAACATTATAACATATTTTAGGAAATTGTGTGGACCTATGCTATGTCTTTTCGAGGATGAACGGGGTGATACCTTTTCCAATCAGTTGATGATGAATTGGAAATATGCATGAAAACTAAATTGTGGGTTGTGAGGAAGCATGACCTAATTGGGAGGGGCATAGTTATATTAACACTTTGCTAAGCCACACCATGAATGGGAAAAATGGATGAGGAGGGGTGAATGGGGGAAATTGTAAGGTGAATGATGGAGGAAGTCATAGGTGGGGGTGGGAGAGAGTGGAGCATGGAGAATATCTCCAATGAGTGCATAAGGGAGGAAGTATATATAGGGTGGAGGTTGGGGGAAAGGGAAAGRGAGGATGATAGAAAGGTCAAATGGAGGTGATGAATTGGAGAATACTTAGATGAATTGGTGAGGATAGTATCTTTTTGAACTAAATATATTGTATTCAAAACTTGGTATGGATCTAGAGGCGGGAGTACTGCATACACATCTCCTCCAAAATATGTATCCTCTTTCATTGTCTCATCGCACTGCAGGCATGAATGACTCGTCTATTTATACACATCACATAAAAATATATATACGCAATTAAATACGCACAAACCATCTTACTTGTTGCATTTGAGAATAAGAAGTTTGTGCAAAAAAAATGCATTTGCCATCTGTTTCCTTTTCTTGACCGATATTTATCACATGATTTTCTATACATTAATTGATACAAACAAGAAATGTATTTCTATTTTGAGTATCTCAAGATACCATATGATAAACTATTTGATCGTATGGAGAGATTAAAACCTACAATTTCCTGACAATTCTCTGTTGCCATCATTAAACCTTCCCAATATTCAATAACAAAAATCCTTACAAAAGCTAAATATTACGACATGGGTATTACTAATTGAGTCCAAGAACTTATAAATTTATGCATGCAGGTATCATATAATAGATTTTAATATACCTTAGTTGTTGTGTTTTTTTATGTCTTTTTAATCCAGGGGTTTCCTGCAACTTTGCGCAGTACAAGGGAAGTGTTTCTAGGCACCAAATTTGTACTATTTACTTATTCTATTAATAAACACATGAAAATAAATGCACAATCAATTACTACCATAGTGTAAGTTACAAATGTTTATAGTAATTAAATTTATATGACGAATAATTAAATCTAAAACAAAAATCATTATCTAGATTTTACAGTTCAATCTTATTTGTAATTATCGTATTATTGTTAATTCTCTTCAACTTAAACTCAGGAAATATTATGGTGTATTCAAGTTGTAATTAATTATAATTAATTAATGGCCAAAATGTATAGAAGAATAAGACATGTAGTGAACAGAGAATTAACTCATTATTACTTTGGCCAGTTTTATCATTTGAAATCATAATATCAATATATGTGTCAAGCGTGCTCAGATATTTGGAATCAAAAATTTTTGTTTTCAAATCTTGAATAGAAATGAAAGGACCTTTCAAACGTAATAAATCATAATCCTTGGCACTCTTGAATTTATAATAAACAACCATGATCGATATATATGTATTGCTTGCTGAGAAAATATCAAATTGATGATCAAATTGAATCAATGCACTGAATATGAATATTATTGAAAACACATGGATTTTATTTCTTCTTCCTTTCATGTCTTTGTAGGAAGAAATGAGAGAATATATTGATTACAAAATTGAGTCACTTTCTAAACATCTTTGTCTTAAATATCTAATTACAGTAATTCCAACCTTGAGTGCATGGATCCTGCATGCCTAGGTCATCAAATCTAGCTTGGTCGCAGGCTCCTCTCTTTTGGACGTCCCAGTGCACTAAAACTAAAAACAGATGATCGGAGTTTATGATTTTCCTCTGATTTTGTTAACCAAATATAGATGATCTTATTTTTTTAATCAAATATAGAGAATCAATGTTTATCATGTTTTTTCTCGGGTTTTTAAACCAAATATCGATGATCGGTGTAGATGCTTTTCCATTTTAAAAATTCAGTGTTTTTTTAATTTTTTCTTTTATCTATTTTTAACGCAAGACATTTAACCAAACAAATTTGGTACCATAAACACCTCGGCAAGCCCTTGCCTTCTAATTATAACTATTTCGTTACCCAAATACAGATGATTCACACTTTTTTAAATTTTATATGGACGAATCATGATAATATTGGCCTTTTATTTTTATGCTTGTGTTAGTTTTAGCTAAAACGATAATTGAGCCAACAAACTCTTGAAGAATTTATTTTTTAAAGGTTTTGTTTCATTTTAAATAATACATTTAGTTTGAACTACAAGTTATAAAAGTACATGTTTTATAGGCATGTGAGACAGGATGTTGGGACTGAGTTCCCATCTGTATATAATTATTTTTGGGGCTTGCATGATTATGTTTATATGTTTTGAGGTTTCTACATTTTAAGATCAATTTCACTTTATTATGGTTTAGTCTAAAGGACCAATGGTTTGGCCTTTTTACCAACTCCCACCCAATCATTGATTTTCGTAGCTTTATTCTTCAATGATTCCATTCCACCAAACAACACCACACAAACCGATGTTGGCTCAATGTATCACCTTTGCCTCACCTTTGCCATCCGCTTAACTCTCAAACTTTGAATAGGATGACATAAAGGACATAGGTACATATGGAATATTTAATAGTGCAACAAGGTACACATGGCATATTTAATGGGACAACAACATTACTTATTACCCACCATGCCCATTCCTCAAATTTTCAAAATCTCCCATACTAATGTCTTCAAATATCAATCAACTAAAATAGTGTAAGATACAAAAAGGGATTGGAATTTCACCATGCAAGCCACATCACATGAAGTGAAACCATAACATGGTGTGAGAACTTTAAGAGCAACCCAAAAATTAACAACAATGATACTATGGATGTTGGGAACTTTGAAAAAGGGAACTAGAACTAAGCAAGATTGACCAAATCAAGCATGAATTTTGAGATTGATGTTAGGTAAGGAAGATGATGTCTAAATAAGGAGCCCATGAGGAATAAACATGAACAAAGTGTGATCCAAGAAAGAAACAAAGGGCATATTTTCTAAGTGATAAACATAAAATGGGGAAAACACATTCATATGTATATACCTAGGTAAGGGGATAAGCAATGGGGAATTACCAATGCCAATAATCCATATCTAGATGCAAAATTCATCATATAAATTTTTCACGGTTTATACTTGGTTAAACATTCATTTTCCTACTTGATATCGACATACAGTGTGAGTAATAGGTTTTCCATACTCTTCCACCCTTGTTGGTCATGGCCCATGGATAAAAGAGGGTGTTTTTTCAGAATTTCCTATGTCATTTCCCTCTAACTAGTGGTTTTCTAGTGAAAATACATTGGTTTTTGTTGGGTCTTTTCACTCTTGCATGCATCCTTCTTAATGTTGAGGGGATTAGAACCATGGTTCATCCATATTTGACCAACAAAAAACCAAAATCATCGACATATCAATCTTCAGGCAAGGCTGAAGAAGGTCTCACTCGATACACAATGAGGATCACAAAGACCATGTGGTATTGTATTGGGGATGAAGGAATAGACACACATAGATCCACCTGGGTTGTCATTCATACAATCCATAGCTAGAAACTTACTATTATTAATATGTAAAACAATACCCACAGATATCCAAATAACACATGAATGACACATGATAGATCAGAATCATTGTAGCTTTATTATTCATTCCATTCCATTAAACAAAAGCATACATTACGAAAATATTATATGACAATAACAGAGTCTTTGATTCCTCAGATAGTTCTCATATTTAAAATGCATCGCACCATGCACATTCTTTCAAGACTTAGACATGTGACAGACTCATGCCATAATAGAAGACATTATAATACTACAGAGGCTTAGAGAGTGAGCTCAACAACACAACAAATAGAAACTTAGTGAATCCTCTAAGCAAGTATCTAACTCTATTTATGATGTCAGTGCTTCCTTTTATATCGTTCTCTACTCAGGAGCCATGTCTCTTTTAATTCTACTCCATTTTCTCTACTGACTAACAGTCTCCCATGCTTATTTTTCCTTCCTACATTCCATGTATCCTTTCTAGAATCAGCGCAATCTTAACTACCTTTCCAACTCATCTTTTTTCAACTCCCTGTTCCCTTGTGCTGCTGGAAATAATCATCCAGGAAGATTCCTTGGTGATTCCTTTATTGATTCTGTTAGCATTGAAAGTCACACTTTGACTGCTAAAGTGTAATCTCATCACCCATCAGAATGTAAAAGATAAATTTGGTTTTGAATAGGTGGATCAGCAAGATGGATAAAGAAAGAGAGAGGGCAGCAAACTGCAGATAAGTAGGCTACACCAATGGGCAATGGAGTCACAAACATCCCACTCATCTAAGGCACAAAAGCTGCTTAATAGAAAACAAGATTATATGCTGATAGGTGGAAGAAATGAAGAAGGAAAACATAAGATATAATGTTTAGTAAATAGAGATCCTCTCAATTCAATGAATCAACAAATACTTGAATATAAACAATGACTGATGGGAAAAATACAACAGATCCTCTACTGCTTAGGGATCCATAAATCATTGACAACCTTTGATCCTCAAATCTGCAATATATTCAAATAAGAAGAAATATAAAAGAAGAGTTACAATCTGAAATCACAACTCTCATGAGTCTCCAATAGTAGTAATGCTTACAATCCTAAAATTCCCACATGCTTACAAATGAACAAACACAGAAAACTGCCTATTCCTACTCTCTCTAGCCTCTCTTGGCTCATCCCCCTATTCAAAACCAAAGTTATTTTTTACATTCTGATGGGTGCTAATCTTACACTTTAGCAGTCAAAGTGTGACTTTCAGTGCTAACAATTTTGGCGCCATTTCCAGGGACAGATTTGAGTAGATTGAAAAGTTCCCTAGGAAGAACGATATTGTACAACTCCAAATTTAGATGGTGACTAAAGTTGGACACCTTCAAGACTGCACATTCACCATGGAAACTCCATTGTTCAGAATCTGTTGGTGACTCCATTGGGGATGAGGAAAATCAAATGGCTATGAAGGCTATCCTGGACAGGAGGTTTGCCCCACTCAATTTATCAGCCATAGATGGTTATCCACATCTTGTGCCTCAAATTGATGAATGGCAAGATCTGTTGCCTAGATTTTATGAAGGTGATGATGACAACCCTTTTGAGCATGTTCATGAATTTCATGCTTTGATGCAACAACTTGAGATTCATCATGAAGATATATTGATGAAAATGTTCACGTATTCATTGGAAGGCGATGCGAGGCAATGGTATAGAACACTCCCTGCTTCTAGTATTTCCTCTTTGAAGGACTTTCATGATGTTGTTTATTTTCATTGCAATAAAATTTATCCAGCTGAAAGACTTTTTGAGAATTGTTGTGAGGGGTATGCATCATATATTCAAGATTCAGCAAGTGATTCCTCTAGCAGTGATGATGAAGGGGATGATTGTAGAGAGAAAGACTTAGATGATGAGTTTCATAATGCTTTTCCTAAATTTGAAGAACAAATGCATCATTCCTGCAAAATCTAGGTCCCTAAGAGAAAGATCAATATGGACAATCCATCATTTCCTTATCTCCTCCTTTTCTTGATTCTTTAAGTCAAGAGGTCATCTTAGATTCATAATTATTTTATCATGAGAATAGTGTTGCAGCTTGTCATGACCAAATTCATAGATTATCAGTCCCTCCTATTGTTAATGAACCAATGTGCCATGATTTGCCAAGTTTTGATGACCATGAGGATGTTTTCCCTGAGCAACCAGTTGTCTCGGCTATTAGACTAATCCCCTCAGCCATTAATAGTCAAATGGTCATTGATTCACCTTTGTATGATGATTATGAAGATGATTTCCATGAACAATATGTTGAAGACCTTATATCAGAAAAGTACACTTCCCATCAAAGCAACAATAGCTTGTTTCAACCCTCTTGTCATTTTTTTGTTGCTGAAAAAGAAGAAAAATATGATAATCTAATTTTAGAGGGTGAAAAACTCAGAAATTGGGACCATAAGCCAAGCTATGATGAATATCCCTCACAATCAGAAGAAAAGATAGAAGAATTTAGTTTCCCAAGAAATTCTAATTGTGATGAACTTCCCTATCAACCCCCTATTCCTCTTGAAGACACAAGCTCAGTTTCATCAAGAAGCCAAGATCAAATGCCATGTGATCAGATGAGAAAGGTTGAAATTAAAGAAAGACAAGCATCACTAAGCCTTTTTCCTAATACACCTCATGACCAGGAGTGGACCAAGGCCATATGCATTGAGGATGAATCAGAGAATCAACAAGCCATACAACAACCAAGAACAGTGGACGAAGGACCCAATGCAATACTTTTCCTTTTTACACAAAGCAATGTTGCAGGGGCAAGTATTGATGATGTTTTTCAGGATCCATTTGCAGCCTGTCTGCAAGCAGAAAATGGGCCTAGGCTCATTGATTTCTTCAATGGAAAGTGTATTTCCAAATGTTTCTTTGACACGCCTTCAAGTAAGCAGAAAATGGGCCTAGGCTCATTGATTTCTTCAATGGAAAGTGTATTTCCAAATGTTTCTTTGACACGCCTTCAAGTAAGAATTATCTCTGGTGCTTAAGGAAGCACATTTCAAAACTTCAAACAGTTGAAAAAATGATGAAATGGCTTCATTGGTTGTTTCATGTAACTTGAATGCTTCAGTTTCCCAATAATTAGAGTAGGTGTGTGCAATAAGCTTGCTGGAAAAGCATCATTTTCATCATTTTTTCAGTTCTAGTTTTCATTTTCGTTTAGTTTCAGCTGAAGGTCACAGATCAAAGCAGATTGCATAGGTTAAAGGTTGAGAGCATGACTCCACAAGCCCAAAGTATAAGGCACTAAAAATACAAGAGTTCTTAAAGCCTCACAGGGAGTAATCTATCCCCCATAGAGCCTATGTTAGCACAATATTGGTTTATGCCTTAGTGTTGCATAAGTGGCGCTACCTAATATTTCACAGAGAACAGAATCTGCATTTCATTATTCATTTTGGCAAATGAATACAATTGTTATGGGATTTTTATTTCTTTTGGGGAAAATTGAAATTATATTGAGTTATTCCCAATATCCAAGTTCAAGCATCAAAGCACCCACAGATTTATGCTACCAAATTGCATGTAGAAACATAGTCAGACGCTACCTATAGGCACTGTGTAATATTCTGGCAGAGGCTAAATTGTGCAGAGTTATTCTGCCAGTTTTGAGTCACTAATTTAAAACTTGGGTTATGAGAAGTTGAGGATGTATTTTTGAAAAATGAAGGATTTTTTTGTTCATAACATTCCAAATAACAAAAACCTCTCTCAGTTTTTCAAAATGTATTTTGGTTTGAGAATTATTGTATATAGAAGTAGGCGTTGCATACTAATTTCATGTAGCGGTCACGGTTTTGATATTCGCCTTGTTGGGAGGTTGCCACATGCCAAGGAGAGTTAGAATGACTTCTCAAGGATTAGTTATATGTCAAGGGACACCTGCACCTAAAATTTAGCTCCAACAAAGGCCTCATGCATGAGGTGGAAACAATTTATTAATGACTTCCAACAAATTCCTAAAAATCAGCAGTTTGTTGGATTTTTGTCTCTTTGACTGTTGCCACCTATCTCCAAGGATTAGAATCCAATGGAGAAGATGGGATTCGACCTCCTTAGGTTATTTGGATGCTATTTTTTATTTAAAGAAAGATATTTATCTTGGAGAAATATGGATGAGCCAAGAGAGGCTAGAGAGAGTAGGAGTAGGCAGTTTTCCTGTGTGTGTTCATTTGTAAGCCTGTGGGCATTTTATGATTGTAAGCATTACTGCTATTGGAGACTCATGAGAGCTGTGATTTCATATTGTAACTCTTCTATTTATATTTCTTCTTATTTGAATATATTGCAGATTTGAGGATCAAAGGTTGTCAATGATTTATGGATCCCTAAGCAACAGAGGATCTGTTGTATTTTTCCCATCAATCATTGTTTATATTCAAGTATTTGTTGATTCATTAAATTGAGAGGATATTTTTTTATTGAACATTCTACCTTATGGTTTCCTTCTTCATTGTTCCACTTATTAGCATATAATCTTGTTTTCTATTGAGCAACTTTTGTGCCTTCGATGAGTAGGATGTTTGTGACTCCATTGCCCATTGGTGTAGCATACTGATCTACATTTTGTGGCCCTTTCTCTTTCTTTATCCATCTTGCTAATCCACCTATTCAAAACCAAATTATCTTTTACATTTTGATGGGTGCTGAGCTTACACTTTAGCAGTCAAAGTGCGACTTTCAATGCTAACAGATTCTAACACGTGTCTTCTTTATTTCTGGTGTGCTTCTCAAAACTCGAACTGATGCACATTTGGTGGAATTTGGACTTAGTGCACAATATCAAAACTCATTCTAGCACACAATTCTTGTCAATAATTGCACATTAGATTGTGTGCGCGCAAAACTGGAATGGGCGCACACAACTTTGTTTGTGCACGCATGCAAGATTAACCAAAACGTTTGGGTGCTAATAGGCCCCCACCACTACTACTTGGCTTGTCATCAAGCCAACTGCCTCATGGAATGATTTTTTCAATGTATGGGACAATGCTTGTGATTAAGATAAAATCATCATTACCAGAGCAAAGTCTCAAATAAACTGTGGTTGCAATCGGGTTGAAGTAAGAGAAAATCATATGTTCGGGTTGTAGGTGTAACCTATAATGACATTGATTCGGGATTGATTGAAACATGTCTATGGATTTTATTTGGCCAGAGGGTCTAATCTTCCCCTTCGATGGTGTCTGCGGTGATGAATGAGGATTTGGTTTAAAGCACACCATCCAAACACCACCCTGTTGAATGAGAAAAGAAACTTTGTATCCCTCAAGAGAGAGCATCATCCTCTTCTTGTCTTTTTTTTATAGTAAGATAAGAAAAAATACAAGGTCATTCTGGCTTGGTGGAATGGATATCTTGTAGCTTCAAGATATCCATGTCAACAAAGGTGATTATTCATGACAACAACCTAACCAGCTTCAGCCTTATAGAGATGGGGAATTATCGCAAGTACAAAGAACATTTCAAGGAGTTGTGTGTACCTATGCTATGTCTTTCCAGGGAGGAACAGGGTGGGAGCTATGTTGAGTAGTTGATGATAAATTGGAAATCTACGTGAAAACTGAATTGTGGGTTCTCAGGTGGCGTGACCTAATTGGGAGGGACATAGTTACAATGACACTCTACTAAGTCATGCCATGAATAGGAAAAATATACGAGGAGGGGAAAATGGGGGAAATTTCCAAGTGAACGATGGAGGATGTCACTTGAGGGGGTGGGAAAGAGTGGGGCATGGAGAATTTCTCCAATGAGTGCATAAGGGAGGCAATATATATAGGGTGGAGGTTGGGGTAAAGGGAAAGTGGGGGTGATAGAAAGGTCTGATGGAGGTGATGAATTGGTGAGGATAGTATATTTTTGAAATGAATCTCTTGTATTCATAACTTGGTATGGATCTGGCGGTGGGAGTATCCTAGTTTTTTTTTGTTGTTGTTGTCTTTTTAATCCACATGTTTCCTGCAACTATGTGTAGTACAAGGGAAATGTTTCTAGGCATAAATTATGTACTACTTACATATTTTGTTAAGAAACACATGAAAATGAATGCACAATCAATTACTACCATAGTGTAAGTTACCGTTGTTTACAGTATGTAAATTTATATGATGAATAATTAAATCTAAAACAGAATTCATTATCTAGATTTTACAGTTCAATCTTATTAGTAATTATCATATTATTGTTAATTGTCTTCAACTTAAACTCAGGAAAGAATATGGTGTATTGAAGTTGTAATTAATTATAATTAATTAATGGCCAAAATGTATACAAGAAGAAGACATGCAGTGAATAGAGAATTAATTAATTATTACCTTGGTCAGTTTGAGCATTTGAAATCACAATATATATATATATATATATATATATATATATATATATATATATATATATATATATATATATATATATATATATAT
>ML776647.1:943479-1023087 GCA_009831015.1 Picea engelmannii | reverse complement strand
ATTTATGCGCAAATTGAATCGATGCACTGAATATGAATATTATTGAAAACGCAGGGATTTTATTTCTTATTCCTTTCATGTCTTTGCAGGAAGAAATGAGAGAATATATTGATTACAAAATTGAGTCACTTTCTAAAACAATGTGTCTAAAATATCTAATTACAGTAATTCCAATGTTGTGTGCATGGATCCTACATGCCTAGGTCATCAAACCTATCTTGGTCATCAAACCTAGCTTGGTCGTAGGCTCCTCTCTTCTGGACGTCCCAATGCACTAAAACTAAAAATAGATGATCAGTGTTTATGATTTTCCTCTAAGTTTTTTAACCACATATATATATATATATATATATATATATATATATATATGATCTGCTTTTGTTAATCAAATATAGATGATCGAAGATTATGCTTTTCCTCTTCTTTTTTTAACCAAATATCAATGATTGGCTTAGATTATTTTCCATTTAAAAAATTCAGTGCGTTTTTATTTTTTTCTTTTATCTATTTTTAACACAAGACATTTAACAAAACAAACTTGGTACCATAAAAACCTCGGTGATCCCATGACTTCTAATTATAACTGTTTTTTTACCCAAATATGGATGAACGACACTTTTTTCAGTTTTATATGGACGAATCATGATAACATTGGCCTTTGATTTTTACGCTTGTGTTGTTTTTAGCTTAAAATATAATTGTGTAAACAAACTCTTAAAGAATTTTATTTTTAAAGGTTTTGTTTCATTTTAAATAATACACTTAGGTTGAACTCCAAGTAACAAAAGTACATGTTTTATATGCGTGTGATCTAGGATGTTGGGCATGAGTGCCCATTTGTATATTAGTATTTTGGGGGCCTCCATGCTTATGTCTATATGTTTTGAGGTTTCTACATTTTAAGATACATTTCACTTTATTATGGTTTACTGTAAAGGACCAATGGTTTTTCCTTTTTTCCAACTCCCACCCAATCATTGATTTTCATATCTTTATTCTTCAACTATTCCATTCCACCAAATGACACCACAAAAATCGATGTTGGCTCAATGTATCACCTTTGCCTCACCTTCTTCGTCTGCATAACCCTTGAACTTTGAGTAGGATGACACAGAGGACACAAGGACATATGGAATATTTTATTGTGCAACAAGGTACACATGGAATATTTAATGGGACAACAACATTACTTATTCCCCACCATGCTCATTCCTCAAATTTTCAAAATCTCCCATACCAATGTCTTCAAATGTCAATCAACTAAATAGTGTAAGATACAACAAGGGAATGAAATTTCACCATTCAAGCCACATCACATGAAGTGCAACCATAACATGGTGTGAGAACTTTCAGAGCATCCCAAAAATTAACAATAGTTATAGTGTGGATGTTAGGAACTTTGAAAAAGGGATCTAGAACTAAGCAATATTGGCAAAATCAAGTGTGAATGTTGAGATTGATTTTAGGTAAGGAAGTTGATGTCTAAAAAAGGAGCGCATGAGTAATAAACATGAGCAAAGTGTGATCCAAGAAAGAAACAAAGGGCACCTTTTATAGGTGATAAACATAAAATGGGGAAAACACATTCATATGTATAGACCAAGGTAAGGGGATACCCAATGGGGAATAACCAATGACAATAATCCATATCTAGATGAAAAATTCATCATCTAAATTTTTCATGGTGTATAATTGGTTAAACATTCATTTTCCTACTTGATATTGACATATGGTGTGAGTAATAGGTTTTTCATACTCTTCCACCCTTGTTTCTCATGGCCCATGGATCAAAGAGGGTGTTTTTTTTTCGGAATTTCCTATGTCATTTCCCTCTAACTAGTGGTTTTATAATGAAAATTCATGGTTTTGTGTTGGATCATTTCACAATTGTGTCTGTCCTTCTTAATGTTGGGGGGATGAGACCCAAGGTTCATCCAGAGTTGGCCAACAAAACCCCCAAATCATTGACATATCAATCTTCAAAGAAGGTCGAAGAAGGTCTGACCCAAGACGCAATGAGGATCACAGAGACCATCTAGTCTTGTGTCGGGGATGAAGGACTAGACACACAGATATCTATCTTTGTTTTCGTTTATACAATCCATAGCTAACACCATATTATTATCAATATGTAAAACAATACACACACATATCCAAATAACACATGAATGACACATGATGTATCTGCTCAGGAGCTTTGTCGCTTTCAATTCTTCTCCATTTTCTCTACTGACTAACAATGTCACATCCTTCTTTTTCCTTCCTGCATTCCATGTATCCTTTCTGGAATTAGGGAAATCTTAATTTCCTTTCCAAATCATTTTTTTTCACTCCACGTTCCCTTGTGTTGCTGGCAATAATCATTAGGGAAGATTCTTCAGTCATTCCTTTCTTGATTCTAATGCACGTCATTTGGTAGACTTTGGACTTAGTGTGCAATATAAAAAATCGTTGTGGCTCACACTTATTGTCAATCCTTGTACATTATCTTGGGTGGACACAAAATTGGAATGGGAGCACAAAAATTTGTTTGTGCATACGCGCAAGATTAACCCAAATCTTTGGGTGCCAATAAGCCCCTACCACTATTACTTGGCTCGTCCTGGAGAAAACTTCCTCATGGAATGACCATTGAAATGGATGGGACAATGCTTCTAAGTAATAGAAAATCATCATTACCAAACCAAAGTCTTAAACCGAACTATGGTTGCAGTCGGTTTTGAGTGAGAGAACAGTTATTCGGGTTGTAGGTGTAATATGTAATCTAACACTGATTCAGGACTGATTGAAACATGTCGGTGGAGTTCATGTGACCAAAGGTTTGAATCTTTCCCTTTGATGGTGTTTGTGGTGATGAATGAGGGTTTTGTTTAAAGCACACCCTCCAGACACCACCCTGCTGAATGAGAAAAAAAAACTTCATCTCCCTCAAGAGAGAGCATCATGGTTTGCTTGTATTTTTTTTTGGTAAGATAAGACAAAAGAAAAGGTCCTTCTTGCTTGGTTGAATGGAGATCCCACATCTTCAGGCTATCCATGTCAGGAAAGGTAATTATCCATGGAGACATTCTAACCATCTTTGGGCTTATAGATATGGGGAACTATTGCAAGTACGAAGTACATTTCAGGGAATTGTGTTCACCTATGCTATGTCTTGTCAGGGAGGAACAAGGTGGGACCTTTGCCGAGAAAATGATGATAAATTGGAAATATATGTGAAAATTGAACTATGGGTTCTCGGGAAACATGAACTGTTGGACACGGGCTTATTTTGAGATTGAAGGTTATTTTGGGCGCAGGCATATTGTTGGAGGAAAGGTCTATTTTGGGAAAGACCAAATTTTTTAAAGAAGACCTAATTTTGGATCACGCGCAATCGATGGAAAGAAAGTAGCATGTGTGAAGAAAAGAAGCATGCAAAGATGGAAAGCAACGTGGCATGCATGAATGAAAATCTAACTATGATAGGGTTAGGGTTTTGGTAGATATTGTAATGGCTATAATCATGTAAAATAGTATAAATAAGAACCTAGAAGGTCTAGGTTGGGGTTGGTTTTCAGTTCTAGGGATTGTGAAGGAAAATGTTGTTGAGTTGTAGAAGAGTCAAGTATCTATATTTTGAGGATTAGGTCCCAGGATGAGGAGCCTGGTGTGATCTAGTCTGCCTCACAAAGGTTCTTGAACCTCTTTATGATTGTAAGAAGGAAGATGTAATGTGCACAACACCAAATTTTGCAGAAAACTAAATAAAAGAGAAGAGAAGAAAAATCTTTGTGGACGTAGCCCAAGAGGGGGTGAACCACAGTAAAACATGTATTAAATGTGATGGGTATTGCGTGTTTACTTTCTGTTAATGGTTATTTTATGAATGAATGATTCACTAGATATAGTAGAATGCATGCAAGAGGCTAAAGATGAATGAATATTAGGAATATTTGAACGAATAACATGATGAATGAATGAAGAAGATCAAATACAATCCCAGATCCCCACTCATTCCTAGACTACAAGCACTTGAGAATTGCAGTCAACCATAAAGTTATCTCGAGTGAGACCACGTAGTGCATTCTGTGTGATGTGTTTCCTTCTGGTTTACCAAGAGGGCCAATAGTTTTAGAGGGTTTTGTTGGAAACCTGTTCAGATATGAACCTAGGTAAAACCAAGAGTAGAAATGAGAGAACTAAACCAACAAATGGTTCCATTGCTGGTTGGAACTGCATGTGATTGAGTGGACGCGATTCGCAGAAGAAGCAGGTGAAGAATGAATATATAAAAATGAATGTTTAGGCCATGGAATCCAACGAAGGCGGAGATCGAAATATGGTTGAAAACAAAGAAGGTTGAGTTTGCATAGAAGGATAACAGAAACCCTAAGTTCACATCGTGCAAATATCTTGACAAATACATGTTTAGCGACTTGCATGAGGTATTTTTCTATGATTTCCCGCATTTGTTTCAAGAGTGGCTATTGAGGTTAAAATACAACCACCCAACAAATCAACTAAGACAGCTGGAGTGGAATCTTGTGGAGATCGTGCAGTTACAACAAGTTAACAACAAATTTATGTGCGCAGTAGATTTATGGTTAAACAGTATTGTTGCAGGGTTTATCACTGAATTTGCAGTAGATACCGCGAAGTCTTATAGCACAACAGAGAAATATTTACTAAAAGGAACTAGAGGTAGATATATCAGATCGATGTATACTTCGATAAAGATTTTATTGTATAACAATGGTGTGATGACCATGGAATCAGACAGCTAAACTTCCTTTCATGCATGGGGGAAGGGAGGAAGAACTGACAAGAGGTGGAGAAATGGAGGAAGAAATGGATAAGGGAAATAAGAAGGAGGCCATGGACCCAATCATGATGGAGAAAGACTGGACAAATAAAATAATGGAAACAGCTGGAAATACACACAGCGAAGCACCCTACCAATATAATATGAATAACAATAAGAGAGACATAGTTGATAGAGAGGGCTTGGAAAGTGATGAGGAAGAGGTAGAGGATCTTTGGGATATGGATAAGATTGAGGAAATCATGCATACAACATATGAAGGAAAACAGGAGGTCCAAGGGTAGGAACAGAAGGCAATATTCCAATCCAGGTCACCTTTAGTGTGGAACCTACAACCCCATGTGCGACTAGTACAGCAGAAAGAACACCATCATTTAGACAACCAAATTTTAGTGGAATAAAGACAGCAGGAAATGCATATAAACAAGGAGCAGAAAGTGGAGGATTCATTTCAGGAAGTAACAGTCAAATATCTACACCGTGTGGAGGTAGTAGTTCAACACAGTTTAAAATGGTAGGACATGATCCCAGGATCATGTTACTATAATTTTGGGGAGAGGCATCAGAGGACCCTGAAAAGCACTTATTCATATGTGAGAAGATATGGGAAGCAAATCTTATCATAGATGAGGATACAAAACTTGCACAGTTATCTATCATGCTAAGAGACCATGCACTGGATTGGTACATGAGCCTAGTTGTAAATAGTCCACCAGGAGTAACAAGGACTATTTCATATGTGACAAAACTGTTGATAAATGAATTTCAGAAGCCTAGCTCAGAGGACCAGTACATGAATGAAATGATTGAAATTAGGCAAAAACCAAGTGAGTTTGTTTGGGATATTGATCATAGGTTTAAACGATTGAAAGGTAAGTTGAAGTATGTAATGACTGACATGTATCATAGGAACTTAATTGTGAACTCACTTCTACCACATTTGAAACACCCATTAAGAAAGAAAAATTTCCAAACTCAGGTAGAGGATCTGCAAGAATCCTTACAACTGGAAGAGATCCAATATCAGAAGGTAAATCCAGCAATAGAGGACATGAAGGAGGATCTAAAGAACCAAACATTTCAGCTTAACCAGAATAAGGGAAAAGAGAAAAGAGAAGTTGTTTGGTGTACCACATGAAGGACAGAAGGGAACCATAAGAATGAATGTCCAACTTTCACACAATACATGGAAACAAGAGTACCAAACCCTTTTCCAACAGGAGGACCATGGTGCGAGATTTGTAAAACACATGGGCATGATCCATATCATTGTCCAATGATGCAGAAGTACAAGACAGTACCTAAAAGTTCATATTGCATTTTTTGCAAGTCTGTGGGTCATGATGATAAAGATTGTAGGACAATGGAGCAGATGAGAGAAATAACTTTAGATACTAATAGGGTGCAGGAAGAAATGATGACAAGGAAATTTGCACCTTATTTCAACCAGGTACCACCTCCATATAACAATGTGTAGTATCAGTATAATAATGCACAACCGCAATACAACAATGTGCAACCACAGTATAACCCCGCACAGTACAATCAAGTACCTCAGTACAATGCACCATGAGGAGATCGAGGTGGAGGACGAGGTAGAGGAGGATTTGGAATAGGAATAGGTCCATTAGTGTGCCACAACTTCCAACTGCGAGGTCATTATGCAAGGGAATTCCCACTTCCACTGGTGACATGTATGTACTATCGCGCAACAGAGCATGATACATAATATTGTCTAACACTATTGGGGAAGATACAAGACAAGATGAACCATAACAACCAGAATGTCTAGTGGATCTCTATAGAAGCCAAATATGATGCAAGAAACATCAATATATTCACTCGAGTAGGATCTAAGACAAGATCCAATGCAACACCAATGGATAAAGAAGAATACTAACCCACATAAGAATTTGTATGCACGGAAAGAAAAGGAAACACTCAAGGAGGCAAGACAGGAGTTTCTCAAGCAAAAAGTTGTGTCTACATTAGCTACATAGCAAAATCAAACTCTCCCATGTATGAGATTCTTTCCTCAATGGACCATACCAATGAAGCACAACCTTTAGAGAAAGTAATTAACATAAAAATTGTTCTGCAATCATGTGTTAAGTTATTAAAGGACCTATCATCTGTCAAGATCTTACAAAATATGCTAGAAATATGTAACACAGAGGTAGAAGGGAAATTAGAGCAGAAAATAGTCAATAATCTTCATTCAAGAAGAAGGACAAGCAGAGAATTCAAACTAAATACCAACATTGGAGATTTCAATATGGGTGATATTATACTGGACTTAGGCTTTGAAGTAATTTTTTTACCTAAGAAGACATGGCAGTGTATGGGAGAACCTAGACTAGGCTATTCACCTTTCCAGTTGAAATTAGCAAATCAACACATAGTGCTACCAATTAGAATAATTAAGGGTGTGACAATATATTTGGATGGAGTGCACAGTATGGCATATTTTGAAGTAATAGAGATGGTAGATGGCACAACACCATATCCAAAATTTCTTGGAATGGATTGGGAATTTGATAACCAACCCATAATCAAATTGAATACAAGGAAAATGACGTTTGAATCAGGTGAATATAGAGTCATTGCACCATTAGACCCCTCAGAAGGAGAAGGGTTTGTAGAATCCACTTTCTTGGATCTAGAGGAAATAAACCATTTGTACAGAACCACCACGTGAGAAGAAGATTATGTCAACTCAATTGCAGATGGGTTAATCATCTGGAGAAGCATCACATCATGTGTTTCTGACTCAGATATAGGTTTGGAGAATTGGCAACAACGATTACATGAATTTTCCACAAGAAGGTGTGCAAGAATAGACCGCGCAGTAAGATGGTTTGGTACAGAGATAAGAGAACCTCCCAGTTTTCATGGGTTAAATGACCTAGAGGAATTTCTGACAAAATATGAAGAAGAAGTATTAGAAAATCATAGGCTCTTAGCCCTAGATGTTTCACTCAATGCCACACCTGCAAGATGGTGGGGTGCGCATAAAGAAACAATTCATGATCGGTATCAGTGTAAACGACTACTGCGCATTAGATTTGGCGCAGAACAGGGGAGAAATAAAATGCATAAGTATGATGGGAAAGAAACACTAACAGAACACTTGGAGAAGTGCAGAACACAATGGAGGATGACACCACCAAAAGAATGGACTCATCACAACAGAACTTTGAAGTAACTTTCTCATTTGAACATGAAAACCCCAACATTGATTCAACACTAAAGAAGATAAGAGGAGTGATATGTATTGATGAACCAGAGGTTGAAATCATGACAGAGTATCAACAACATAATAGACATACAGTCAAAAAAATATTGTCATGCTATCATGTTGAAGAGGAAATACCAAATGAGGATGACCCACACAACATTCAAATTACAGAAATTGAAGGAGAGAGAGAGGTGCAAGTTCCATCTCTAGAGTCAGAAGTATTTGCTACACCAATCAAAGTTAAGAAATTAAACATTGGGACAAATGACAATCCTAAAATGGAAAGTATTGGAGACTATTGGGATGAACAAACAATAGAACAAATAAGAGAGTTACTATGCAAATACAGTGAAATCTTCTCAACGACCTTTACAGAGATGAAAGGGATAGTAGAAGAGCTAGGAGAGATGAAAATACCTCTCAAAACTAAAGCAAGGCATGTCAGACAGATACCTTACAGATTGAATCTAGTGTATAAGCAGAAAGAGAAGGAAGAAATTGATAGAATGTTGGAAGCTGGTATCATAGAACCAGTAGAGGAATCTGAATGGAAAATTCCTATGGTAGTCCAAGAAAAGAAACAAGGGGGGGTAAGGATCAGTGTATATTTGAGAAAATTAATGATGCCTGCTTACATGACCCTTTCCCTACCCCTTTTACAAATGAAGTCTTAGAGAATGTGGGAGGCCAAGAAACATATGCATTCATAGATGGATTCTCAGGCTACCATCAGATCAAAATAGCTCCAGAAGACAAGTATAACACTACTTTTGCTACAAAATGGGGATCCTACCAATACACAGTCATGCCATTCGGGATGAAGAATGTACCAGGCATATTTTCAAGAGTAGTCATAGCTTATTTTAAGGAATTCATGCATCATTTTTTAGAAGTATATCTGGATGACTAAACTGTATATAGTCTGTTAAAATATCGTGTAAAAGTACTAAAGCTAATGTTGGAAAGATGCAGGCTATTGGTTTACTATTTCCCTTATTAGGTTATCTGAGTTATTGACCCAGGTTTCATGTCATTCGGGGTTCCAACAAAGCCTCTAAAACTATCGGCCCTCCTAGTAAACCAGAAGGAAACACAACACCCAGAAGGTACTACGCAGTCTCACCCGAGATAGCTTTAAATGGGTGATTGTAAGACTCGGGTGTTTACAGCCTAGGAAAGAGTAGGGGATAGGGGGTTTCTTAATTAAAGCCAGGTACCGTGAGCTGTAAGGTAAGCTACTTATTCCTTGAAGTCACCTATGTGTATCCCACAGTTTAATTCCAACAAAGTATAAATAGATTCATAACAATGTACTAAATCATTCATCAAGATTAACCATTAATTGCTGAAAGAAAGTAGAGACATGCATACATTCAACATATTACATGAGTATTACCATGGTTCACCTCCTCCTAGGCTACGTCCAAAAATATTTGGCTCTTTTATTATGGCAGTTTTGCATTCTTGACGCCACGCGCTTACAATTCTCCACAAAACTGGGTAAGATCTATGTGAGGTGAACTAGATCGCACCAAGCTCTACAGCTTGTAGTATAATCCTTAGATCTACCTTCACTCGTATCTTCTTTGCTCAAAATATTACAAAATCAATTCATACAGCTAAAATAACAATAACCCACAATATACTAACAACCAATCATCCCCTATATGATGCTTTCGTATCTATATTTATATATTTCGGGCTCTTCAGCCTTTTACAAAATATTACCAAAACCCTAACCCTTCTTACATTAGTTCTTTCTCCCATACATGTGTTGTTCTTCCTTCAGCTGTCACTTTCCTTTGTGCACACTTTCTTGCATGTGCACGTGTTGTTCTTTTGCCAGTTGTTACTTCAGTTTTTGGCACAATTTCTTTCCCACGATCGTTCTTCTTTCCCCTTCGGTCTGGTGCCAACATGCCCCCAACACTGACATGTGACTCATACCGAGTCACCTAATTTCTCTATGCTTCCTTGATCTCCTTGGTGATCATCTAGAACTTCTCCTGCAACTCTGCCGCTTTTGTCAGTGCCTGCATGGTTTTCTCCTTGATGATGTCGACTGTCTGAGCTGCCACTTCCTCTCTCATCAGTCCTGCACATTCTAGCTGAGTCTGTGTTGTCTGTTTTTTGGCTTCTTCTGCTTGCGCAAGTACTTATGCTACTCATTCCTGCAACGGTTCTGTTTGAGCCTGATGCTCCTGTTTCTGTGTTCGTGTGTTGTATGGGCTCTTCATGAAGCTTGTTGAGGATGCTTCCTCCATCATGCGATTAATGCACCATAATTGTGGGTTCAATGCATCTGTGGCGATTTCGTACTTGTCGTTATGCCTACTTTGTCGTCTCTAGTTGGCACATTTAATGTGACATCCCATCCGTCCTTGTCTTTCTTTAACTCTGCCTCATGTTGTCCTATCAGCCTGCTTTTGTCGACTTTCCTTTTACCACTTGTTTCCTTTTTCGATATGGCTATTATTGTTTCCCTTGTTGGTTTCATGTTTCTCATGCGGCTTACTTTCCTTTTCCCTCTTGTTTTTTTTTTATGTTTTTTTTACTGCACGGTGGGTGGTCGACTGTCCTTGTACAGCTTCAGTCATCTCCCATTGATAATTCCTCTGATGTCTACGCCTGCTATATCTCTTAACTGTACATCTCCTCCACCCGTAACATATTTTACCTCGTATGGTCCTAGCCAATGCATTCTCATCTTTCCTAGGTGCTGCAACGATTTACTATCGTAGAGAAATACTAGATCTCCTTCCTTGAATGTCTTCCTCTTGATGTGGCGGTCATGCCAAGCTTTGTCTCTTGCTTTCTGTACTTGTTGGTGGAATCCTACCAAGATTCGGTCTTCATCCATCGACAGTAACTGATTCAATATTTCATGTATTGCGCCTTGTTATGTCATGTGTGTGATAGTTGCTACATGTAGACTGGGTATTAAAAATTCTAACAGCACTACTGCTTCTTGACCATAGACTAGTTTGAATGGTGTGTGGCCTGTCAAATTTTTGCATGTGGTTCTATACGCCCATAACACTACTAGTACCTTGAGGTCCCAATATTCCTTGTTGACGTTACATATCTTTTTCAAGGTGTTCTCTAAAATTTTGTTGAAGGCTTCTACCATGCCATTTTCCTATGGGTGATACGGTGTGTTTTTTTGGTGATGAACTTCAAACTCTTCGAGCATCACTCGGATGGTGTTGTTTATGAAGTGTGTTCCTTGGTCACTCATTAGAATTCTTGGGCACCCAAATCTAGTAATTACATTTTCAAAAAGAAAGTGTGCAGCTTTCTCTGAGCTACAATATTTTACTAGTGTGGCTTCCGCCCATCTTGTTAGGTATTTCATCGTGGTGATAATATATCTTGCCCCCGTTCTTTTGGCTGGTGGGTTAATGGGTCCCACAAATTATATCGCCCATTTTTCGAATTCCTGAAGTGTCACTTATGGTCGTAGTGGCATCTCATCCCTTCTGTTGGTTTTGCCTACCCTTTGACAGACATCGCATTGCTGACAATAATCTTTCAAGTCTCTGTGGATCATTGGCCACCATAATCCTGCGCGGTAGCTTTTCCAGCATAATTCCCTCATGTTATTTCCTCGTGGGGTTCTGCTAAGATTATTGGTCGTTCGTGGTCTAGTACGTATCTTCGTAAGATGTTATCTACACCCATATTGTATAGATGTCCTGTGATCAATTGATAGTCGGTTGTGCAGACTACTAGGTTCTTCTTCTGCGCAGTGGTATATTCTTGTGGCGTAGTACCTGTTCTCAAGCACTGGATGATCTCTGTGAAGTAATCATCAGCATTCTGTACTGAGAATAGTTGTGCATCTGGAAATTTGTCTTCTAAATTTGTTGGTTCCTCTCCATTTTTGACCCTCGATAGGTGGTTAGGTCCTGCATTCAGTTTTCATGGTTTAACTGTTACCTCAAAGTCAGATTCTTGAAATAGCAATAACCATCGACAGATTATCCCCCCCAACAATGGCTTGTTGACTAGGTATTTCAGGGCTGAGTGATCTGTAAACATATTAAAGTATTTTCCCAATAGGTAATGTTTGTATTTCTGTAGTGCATAAACCATAGCTAGGCCTTCTATTTTTGTCGTGTTATAATTCTATTCTGAGTCTGGTCATTTTCTGCTTGTGAATGCTATCGGGTGATCCAAGTCTCTTGCTCCTGGTTGTGCTAAGATAGCTCCAAGTGCTATCGTTGATGAATCTACATGTACATGGAATGTCTTCTCCCAATATGGAAATACCAATATTGGTGTGGTGACCATATTTTCCTTCAAGGTATCCAGACCGTGTTGGCACTTGTCGTTCCATTGATACTTTGTATCCTTCCTGAACAGTTTTTCCATTGGCATTGTAATTTGCACGTAGCCTTTGATGAATTTCCTGTAATATCTCGTATGTCCTAATGTTTCTCTTAGCTGGCGGACCGTTTTTGGTGCCGGTAGATTAACAATGAATGTGATTTTGGTCGGATCCACTAGAAAACCCTGTTTGCATACTATGTGTCCCAATAGTATCCAATGATATTCAATGATATTTGGCACTGTCTGCATCGTTCTAGCATCAGTCGTAAAAATTTTACATGGTTTTTTAGTAAGCTATACACTATCCAATCATCCAGGTATACTTCGAGGAATTGATGGATGAATTACTTAAATGCTGCAATGACCACTCTAGAAAATATCGCAGGTGCATTCTTGAGTCTGAACGGCATGACTATATATTGATAAGATCCCCAGTCTATCACAAGCATGGTCTTGTGTCTATCCTTGTGTTCTATATTAATCTGATGATATCCTGAGAATCCATCAGAGAATGAGTAGGCTTCATGGCCTCCTACGTTCTTGAGTACTTCATCCGTGAACGGTGTGGGGAATGGGTCATGTAGGCATGCATCGTTCAACTTCCTCAAGTCGACGCATATCCTGATCCCTCTTCCATGTTTCTTGTCCTGTACTACCATCGGGCTTATCCATTCTTATTCTTCTACTTCTTCGATGATGTCGACCTCGAGCATCCTGTCGATCTTGTCTTTAAATTTCTGATTATATATGGGGTTCAATCTATATGGTCATTGTTTAAAGGGTCACACATTAGGTCTGAGTGGTATCTTCATTTCTCCTAATTATTTGGCTATGCCTTTCATCTCTGTAAAGGTTGTGGGAAAAAGGTTGTTGTATTCGCGCAACAATTTTGTGATGCTTTCTAGTGTCTATTCGTCCCAGTAATATCCAATGTTGACCATTTTGGGTTGCTCGATGGTCCCTATGTTAACCTTATTTATCTTGATTGGCGTAGAGATGACCTCTGACTCTAAGGGTGGTCCTTCCACATCTCTCTTGTCGTTGACTTCTTCGATCTGAATATCACACAGATCATCTTCATCTGGTGCTTCCTCCTGTACGTGGTATCATGACAGTAGATCCTTGATTGTCTGCTTATTCCATTGTTGTACCTCTATGATAGCTTCTACTTCTGATTCTTCAATGAATATGACATTTCTAATCCGTTTCAAGGTCGCGTCTATGTTGGGGTTCTCATGCTTGAATGAGAAAGTGACTGTAAAGTTCTGTTGGAGTTTCGCCCATGTCTTGGTTTCTTTATGAATGAAGTGGTGATACCATTCACCAGTATGCCCTATAAAGTATGAATGAAGTGGTGAGACCATTCCTCCGGTGGCATCATTTTCCACAGCGTTTTACACGCCTCCAAGTGTTCTACTGGTGTGCCTAGTTCGTCGTATTTTTGTTGTTTGTTACATGTCTGTTCTACGCAGAACCTTATGCACAATAATCGCTTACATTGGTACCAATATATGATAGTCTCTTTGTGTGCACCCCACCATCTTGCGGGTGTAGCCTTTAGTGCTAAATCTAGTGCTAGCAATCTCTAGTTTTCTAATACTTCGTCTTCATATTGTGTCAAGAAAGTTTCCAAATCATTTAGCCCATGAAAAATGGGTAGTTCTCTGATTTCTGTGCCAATCCACCTTACTGTGTGATCTATTATGGCACACCTTGTCTGAGTCTACTATAGATGAAGCAATGCTCCACCAACTAAGTACCCCATTTGCAGTTGGGTTTATATAGTCTGCATCGCGTGCAATTTTTCTGTACAACTGGTCGATCTCTTCTAAATCCAGACAAGTGGGTTCTACGAACCTCTCGCCTTTTTATGGGTTGAGCGGGGCTATGACCCTGTAGTCCCCTGACTCAAATGTCATTTTTCTGGTTTTTAAGTTGATTCTGGTCTGGTTATCGAACGCCCAATCCAGACCAACGTCGGGTAAGGTGTTGTGTCGTCTACTATTTTGATGACTTCAAAGTATGACTTAGTGCACACACCATCTAGATCTACCATCACTCCTTTCAGTCTACCTATTGGTAGGACTCTATGTTGATTTGCTAGCTTTAATTGAAGAGTTGAGTATCCCAGTGTAGGTTCTCCCATGCATTTCCATGTAGCTTTTGATAGTACATTCACTTCAGATACTATATCTAGTATAATGTCTCCCATATTGAAATCCCCAATGTTATCATTTAGTCTAAATTCCCTACTTGTTCTATTCTTGTGTGTAGGTGGTTGACAGTTTTCAATTCTGGCTTCTGTTCCATCTCGTTGCTACATTTTTATAGGATGTTTTGCAATATTTTGACAGATGAAGGATCACTTAACATTTTGATGAATGATTGCAAAAAGTCTTTGATAGTACTTACTTGTTCCTTGGGTTGTATTTTGTTGGTATGGTCCAGTGATGGCGGCATTTCATATTCCGGAGCTTCCTTGCTCTGTTGTGTAGTCGGTGCAATTTTCTCCTTATGGAATTCTTGTCGGGCTTCTGTAAAGATCTCCTTCTCCTTATGCACGTCGAACTGCTTCTTGGGGTCAATGTTCTTCTTTACCCATTGGTTCTGCGTTGGTTCCTGTCGAACTGCGTCATTTCTTGTTTTCGTTCCTCCTCGAGTGACTATGTTGATGTTTTGTCTGTCATCCCTTGCTTCGGCTGAAATCCACTGAACATTATGGTTATTTTGATTCCTTTTTTCTTGTATCTTTACAAGTAATGTTGGACATTCCTCCATATCATGGTCCAATGCACGACAATACATACAATTCGTTGGTGGCAGTGGGCACTCCTGTGCATAATTTCCTGGTTGTTGGAAATTGTGACATGTGATTAGTCCGCTACCACATCTGAAACCTCCTCTAGCTTGTCCTACTCCTCTATATCATGTGCGATCACCTCGAGGTGTGTTATAATGTGGTCCCTAATTATACTACATGGCATTGTACTAGGGTTGTGTCGGGTTGTACTTTGGCTACGCATTATTGTACGACTGCGGCGCAGTATTATACTGTTGTTGTGCGGTGTTGTATGGGGCTGGGGCTTGAGTGAAATGTGGTGTTGCTTGCCCAGTCATCATTTCTACTTGTACCCTGTATGCATCTGATGTTCTTTCCCGCATCAGCTCCATAGTTCTGCAATCTTTGTCGTCATGGCCGACTGACTTGCAAAAGGTGCAATATGAGTTCTTTGGAACTGTTTGGTATTTTTGCATCATCGTGCAGTGGTAAGGGTCATGACCCAGTTTCTTACATATTTCACACCATAATCCTCCCTGTGGTAGTGGGTTTGGCATCCCTATCACTATATACTGTGCGAATGTTGGGCATTCATTCTTATGGTGTCCTTTCGTCCTACAGGTAGTGCACCAAACTGCTTCTTGTTTGTCATTGTTCTTATTCCGGTTCAACTGAAATGTTAAGTTCTTTAGATCCTCTTTCAATTCTTCGATAGTCAGGTCCATCTACTAGTATTGATTCTCTTCCAATTGCGAGGCTACCTGCAGAGCCTCTGCCTGCATCTGAAACTTTTGTTGTTGTAATGGATATTTTAAGTGTAGGAGTAGTGAGTTGACAAATAGGTGCCAATGTTGCATATCAATCATAAGGTATTTTAACTTTCCTTTTAATCACTTGAATCTTTGATCAATCTCCCATACCGATTCTCCTGGTTTCTATCTTATTTCAATCATATCATTCATGTATTGATCTTCTGAGCTCGGCTTCTAGAACTCATTTATCAATAGTTTCTTAATGTCGTCCAGTGTCCTTGTCATTCTAGGAACATTGTTCGTGTCTAGACTCATGTACCATTCTAGTGCTCGGTCTCTTAGTGTGATCATTAGCTGCGCAAGTTTGGTGTCTTCATCAGTGGTTTGCTTTGCTTCCCAGATCTTTGTGCAAATGAACAGATGCTTCTCAAGGTCTTCTACTACTTATCCTCGAAAATATGGTAATCTGATAGTAGGATCGTGTCCTTCCATTCCAAATACTAAGCTACTCCCTCCTCCGCACAGTGTAGATACTTGACTAAGTTTTCCTGAACTAGCTCCTCCAGTTGTTTCTCTTTGTGTAGGTGTACTTCCTATTGTCGGACTTCCTCAGAACTTTGGTTGTCTAAACGGTGGTGTTCTCTTTGGTGTATTGGTCGCACATGGGTTTATGGGTTCCACACTAAAATTAATATGAAAGGGATGGTTGTCTTTTCCTCCTATTCTTGGGCCTCTTGTTTTCCTCTCAAATGTGGCATGCAGGATTTCCTCAATCTACTCCATAGCCTAGAGATCCTCCACCTCTTCCTCATCACTTTCCAAGCCCTCCCTCTCGGCTATGGCTCTCTTCTTGGTATTCACCTTATATTGGTAGGGTTCTCTGCTATGGGTTGTCCCTGATGATGCCAAGATCCACTTAAGTTGGTCGTCATCCATCAATATCGGGTCCAAGTGTTCCTCCTCCTTCTCTTGATCCTTCCTTCCTTCCATTCCTCCTCTCTCTATCAGTGCTTCCCCCCTTCCCCCATGCACACAGGGAAGTCTAGTTGTCTGATTCCATTGTCATTACACCTTTTTTATATAGAAATATCTTGATAGAAGTGTACAGTTATCGAATGTACCTTCCTCTAGGTCCTCGTAGGAATTCTTGCTCGGCTGCGTTGTATGACTTTGTTGTGTCTACTGCAAATTTTGTGATAAACCCTGCCACAATACTGTCAAGCCAAAAGTCGATTGCACGGGTGAATTTTTTGTTCACCTACTGCAGCTGTTGGATCTGTACTGGAGTCCAATCTAGATGTTGAATCCGGTTCGTCGAGTGGTTATCCTTTAACCTTAAGATCCACTCCTGTAGTAGATGCGGAAAATCACAGAAAAATACTTCATGTAAGTTCGTAAATACGTATTTATCCAAGTATTTACGCAGTGTGATCCTGGGGTTTCTATTGTATTTTTGTCCAAACTCTATCTCTTTAGTTCTCAACCATCCCTCGATTTCTTCTCTTGTGGGGTTCTAAGGTCTCAACATTCCCTTCTAACAGCTCATTGCTCTTCTGTCCCACTCCTTTGGTTCTTATTCATTCCATCTCATCTACTCAATCCTTTCTTGTTTCTCTTAACATGCCAATGGAACCATTTATTGGTTTACTATTTCACTTCTTGGGTTATCTAAGTTATTGAACCAGGGTTCATGTCATTCAGGATTCCAACAAAGCCTCTAAAACTATCATCCCTCCTGGTAAACCAGAAGGCAACACAACACCCGGAAGGTACTGCGCAATCTCAACCAAGATAGCTTTAAATGGGTGACTGTAAGACTCAGGTGTTTACATCCTAGGACAGAGTAGGGGATAGGGGGTTTCTTGATTAAATCCAAGTACCATGAGTTGTAAGGTAAGCTATTTATTATTTGAAGTTTCCTATGTGTATCCCATAGTTTAATTCCAGCAAAGTATAAACAGATTCATAACAATGTATTAACTCATTCATCAAGCTTAACCATTAATTGCTAAAGGAAATTAGAGGCATGCATACATTCAACATATTACATGAGTATTACCATTGTTTACCCCCTCCTGGGCTACGTCCACAAATATTTGTCTCTTGTCTCTTTTATTATGGCAGTTATGCATTCCTAGCGCCACGCGCTTACAATTCTCCACAAAACTGGGTAAGATCTATGTGAGGTGAACTATATCGCACCAAGCTCTACAACCTGCAATCTAATACTTAGATCTACCTTCCCTCGTATATTCTTTGCTAAACAACTTGCAAAATCGATTCATACAACTAAAATAACAATAACCCACAATATACTAACAACCAATCATCCTCTATATGATTCTTTCGTATCTATATTTATACATTTCGGGCTCTTCATCCTTTTACATAATATTACCAAAACCCTAACCCTTCTTATATTAGGTATTTCTCCCATACGCGTGTTGTTCTTCCTCCAGCTGTCACTTTCCTTTGTGCACACTTTCTTGCATGTGCATGTGTTGTTCTTTTGCTAGTTGTTACTTCAGTTTTCTGCACACTTTCTTTCCCACAATCGTTCTTCTTTCCCCTTCAGCTTGGTGCCAACACAGGCAATATCATATATCATCGAATATTAAAAAATTCATTTTTGGTACACCTTTTGGAACATTTTTGGGACATATGGTCTGTAAACAAGGTTTACTAGTGGATCGTGCAAAGATTGCAATCATTGTCAATTTACCACCACCAAATTCAATGTGTTAGTTGAGAGAAACACTGGGACATACATGATATTATAGGAAGTTTATAAAGGGGCATTGATGCAGGAGAATCGCCTTCAAAGTAAAAAACGTAAGCATGGAGGCAGGGTCGCAACATCTCAGCATGACAAAATTTCAAATCAGAAATTAATTCTGAATTAAATTGAGTTGTTGAGATATTTTGTAAACAACATTTTAAAATTGTAACGTGTTTATAAAGTCGTGAAGGACTGTAATAGGTTCCATATATGGAGTATTGACTCTTATATTTCAATAACTATTAGTTAATGTAATAGAGGAAGTTAGGTGAGAGAGGACAAGCTCGTAGAGCCCCTCTTTTGTAAGGAGATCTTGTATCATATTTCAAAAGGGAAGGTAAGTAAGTAAGAGGAGAAGAGAGACTTGAGAGGGAGATCTCAAGGTAGGGAGAGAGAGGCCTTAGGAGGTATTAACAGTTCTGAGAAAGAGCTTGAGGGAAATGGGACTTTATTACAGTCCAGTCCTTGTAAACATCTGTATAGAGACACAGGGATAATACAAAAAAGCAGTTTTTCCTGCATATTGTTTTTCATGTGTCTTTTATGAATGCTATGTGTCTATGTTCATTTTATATGATGTATATGTATGCTAAATGTCATCTGCAGGGATAGGTAGAATTCTCTATCTGGTCAAGAGTTTTCTGATTTCAGGTCTGGGTTCTTTGTGGCTTCATGCAAGGGATTGCATGATAGAGGGTTGAAGACTCTGTAGGCTAGTGCAAGGAGTGTGCATCTAAATTCTGTGGAGTTCAGTCAAAGACGTGACAAGACGGGGCACTAGTAGAAGTCATTAAAAAATAAGGGAAAATCCTTAGAGTTATTGAATACTCTAAAGGTGAGACTGTGCAAAGGAGGGCACGGAGAGAAGAAGACATAAATATTGAAGGTTCTGAAAAGATCTGTCAGGTGAGCGTTGAGCGTGTGCAAGGAGTGCATGAAGGAACTCTATTTCGAGTTCAGAAAGAAGAGAAGTGTCCAGGAGGAGACACTTACAGATTTGTTGAATACTATGTAGAGATCTACAAAGAGTGCATGAGAAAACGGTTACCAGGAGGGAACAAAATACCTTTGGAGGAAAGACAAGGGTCGAGTCCCTTTGGAGATCTGAGTAATTTCCAAATCTCAGAAAGAATAGAATTTTCAAAACGCAGGTGAGATTCAAAGGTATCGGGCTCACAGAAGGAGGACGCAAAGGTAGAGGCCTTTGAAATGTTCAAAATCTTCCAAGTCCAGAAGAATTTAAAGTTCAGGAAGAGGAGTGATAACAAATGTCTGATCAGTTGTGGAGAAGAATTTGGACCATTAGATCTACGTCCAGGCAGATGAGAAATGAGCGCAGGGAAAATAGATCCCATCCATTGGATCTGAGCGTAGAGGATCAACAACCGTTGGATCCGGAAGAAGGTGCATGAGCCTTAATGTATTTTGTGCACAGGAGAGCAGACTTTTCAAAGTCCCAAAGTCATTTGGGACCATCCATAATTTAGGAGGACACATGGGGAACATCCATATATTTCAGGTGAAGACGCTCCAGGAGGAACAAGCGTCCAGAAGTTTGAAACTTTCGAACCCAAAATCGTCGAAACAATGAGAACCATCGATGTGAAGGAGGAACGTGCACGGGAGGAGAACAGATCTGGGCCATCAGATCTGAGCGTCTGGACCAACAAATGATGGATTCGGAGGAAATTCCACGAGGCTTAACCCTTGTGCATGCAGGAGGGTTGACTATGTGAGGTCCTGAGTTTTGAAATAAATCGGAACAGTCCATTGTGAGAGGACAGGTGGCAGCAGATCCAGGGTGTTCGTGGAATCGTACATCGGGAGGTCAGAAGTAAACTGAGGATCAAACTCGCGATAGGCGAAATCATGAAATCATTCTAGACCATTTGATCCAGGGTGACAGGTGGCAGAGATCCACACACATCAGAAGATCGGACATCGGGAGAACAGAGGTGAAGACAGGAGAAAATACCCAAGGAGATGGGCGCTGAAATGATCCTAGCCATCCATCAAGAAAAGACGCATGGAGAGAGATCATTGTTTCACTGACTCGCGACTCAGAGAAGTCAAAAGGTAGAGTTGTTTGAACTCCTGAATCGTGAAGTCGCGATTCGATCACAACCTTCATATCACGGAGAGTTGTGGGCCATTGATTTGGCACACATGAATATCGGGAAATCAAGATTCGGGGAATAGAGGTGATCATCCTTTCCAACTTCGCGAAACACGAAGTCCCAATTTGCGAGAGGAGGATCTGGACCGTCGGATCTTGGAGCGCCAGGAGTCATTGATCCAGCGTGGGAGAATTTTTGGGTTTCAGGAATTGGAACATGGAGAGAGTCGTGAATCGGAGGTCTCGAGTTGTGAAATCCTGATTCGCGACACGTTCTGGGTTGTTAGATCTTGAGGTGACTAGGACCATCAATCCATGGTAGAGAGTTCAAGGGTTCGGACTTCGGAAAAAGGGGGAGAGTTTCATTGCAACTCCATAAGTCACGAAGTCTCGGGATGTGAAAGACTGGGTCCCAGGTCACAGCCGAGGGTCACATCAACAAGGAGCTAAGGGAGGAGCTAAAGACCCGTTAGCCCATTTTGGGGTTCAGGGATTGAAGGAGTCAGAGGAGCTCAACAACAGGAGTCCTGAAGTCGTGAAACTCAACGCGCCCTTGGAGGTAAAGGGCCGTGGTCACATCAATTGGTCACATTTGTTGCACGAGAGAGAGGGATAGTGCTTGCTAGGCCCCTAATTGGGTTTCAAGGTTTTGGAGGTTGGAGTGTTGGGTTTGTATCACATCAACACTCCTGAAGTTCTGATTAGCGATAACACCTTTTTGGAGTGAGTCGTGTCCATAGCACCATGGTTATGTGGGTGAAGGATCACATTGGGTGAAGGTTTGTGCAGGCATGGTTCTTCATAGAACAAGTGGTTATTTTATTCAAAGGTTCCAGTAGGGACTAAAGGAGCCACTTCGGCTCATAAAGTGTAAGAACGATCCTTAGACCGGGAGGTCAAGCGAACCCTGCTAAGGTAGGGGGTTGCATCAAGTGGTATCAGAGCACATATTTGATTTCTGTAGGCAACAGAGGTCACCAGAAGATCGAGCCCTTCTTACAGACATCATAGAGAGGTCATCTGCATACCATGGGAAAAAGGGTGAGACAGTGGAGGAAGATAGTCCGATACCATCAAGTGGTATCAAAGCTCATCTTCTTTAATTTTTGTAGCAAAGAGTAGATAAATAAAATACTCTGATACAAACCATCAAGTGGTATCAGAGAGAAATTGCGTCTGTATATTTCAAGTGAAAAGGATTGAAGGAGAAATTCTGGTAACATCAAGTGGTATCAAAAGTTCATATGTATACAACAGGTGAAGGAAGACAAGGTGTTGATGCTATGTGGTGATTGTTGCAACGTGTGTAGTAGTTAATAGACAACCAGGTGAGTTGTAGGAGAAGTTGGGAATGCTCTTGATTGTAGAGTAAACAACAAACTTGCCAGGAAGGCAAGTAGAAGAAGAAGATGGCTACTGAAGGCCATGAACGTGGTCCAAGAGAAGACCGCCAGCAAAAATCAAGGTTGAGATAGGCAAAGAGCTTAGCGAGATCAAAGCACGAATGGATAAGCTTGCATGTAAAATGCAGTAGGATGCAAAAGTGCATTGGGTATATGAATGGCCCATGAAGAAGAAAATAAAATGGCCCATTCAGAAATTGTTGGACAGGGGACAACAGAGGTTGTTGAGAATGTGGTTGAGTTACGTGGAAGGTCTCATAGGTAAAGAAGAGATGGTTCACATCTATGAACCAGAGACTGGGAGAAATCTCAACGATGAGGAGGAAAGCATATCAAAGAAGGATCTCATAGACTGTCAGGAGGACAACAATGGAAATGCATATTTCCAGGTGGGAAATGATATGAGATTAGCAGAGGATCTCATAAACTGCCAAGTGGGCAGAAATGGACTTTCAATTTGCTAGGTTGTCAATGGAACGATATCAGTGGAAGGTAGCGTATACTGCCAGGGGAGCAGTTCTAGAAGTTTAGATTGCCAAGTGGGAAATGGGATGGGATCCGTTGATCTCATAGACTGTCAATTGGGCAGTAGAAAAATCCTAATTTTCCAGGTGGGTAAGCGAGAGAAGATGAACTCAGAGGTGAGTTCATATCAGCAAGGAGTGCTAATGGATGAAGGTTCATGTGGGTTTGTGGACCGCATGAACGAATTTGATGAGAAGTTACAAACTCTCACCATCCAGGAGGAGGATCAGAGGAACATTCTGATTATTGGAGGGATCAATATATTACTGCCATATAGCCCAAAAGAGGCCATCCATTGTTTTGTAGATGCAACAACAGAGGAAGGACAGCCAACAGAAACTATCCAAGAGGAAGAAGAAATGGAGGAGACACTGATGTTTTCCCCAGCAGAAGAAGCGTGCATGGATAAGATACTCACTCCATGGGAGAAGGAGTTGGAAATGCTGGAGGATTGGTTGAACAATCCAGAGCCAGTAGATGAATGCCAACAGACAGTCATGTAGATGTTGGGAGAGGAGCATTCGACAGGATTTCTCAAAATTTTGAGCAAGGAGGTTGAACAGATGATGACTATAGCGTTGAGGCCTGCAGTAGAAGAAGAATTAGAATTCCAGTATGAGGAGAAAATGGAGGAGGCTGGAGCTAAACCAGCGCAAGAAGAACTGGCAGAAGTGAATCTGTCAGAGGGAGGAGTTGAGCAGAAGCTCAGTGATGAGTAAACTGCAGAGATGGAGTCTACATCAGAGTGTCAATCTAAATCTATAGGAGATGAAGAAGACAATGTGGGGGATCATTTTGATCTACCCATCACCAAGGAGGAAGTGCAGTTGAGAAGTCTGCAAAGAAGAAGCCAGCCATTGGAGCAGTTGGAGGAAGTGATTGAGGAAATCAGGAAGTTGATGTTGAGGTCAGTAGAAGCAGTCCGCAAAGGGGAGCTGAACAAAGGATAACCTACCATAGTAGTAGGAAGGAAGAAGAGGAAGCAACAACAACAACATAGCTAGAGAGGAGCAAGAGGAGAACTCCATAAAAGAATTTGGGATCCAGGGGGATTTCAACATTGAAAAGAGGAACTCATGAGAAGGAGCTCATGATTTTCCCAGTAGAGGAGTATGATGCAGGAGCATCACCTTCAAAGTCAAAAATGTAAGCATGGAGGTAGGGACGCGACATCTCATCATGACATAATTTTGAATCAGAAATTAATTCTGAATTAAATCAAGTTGTTGAGATATTTTGTAAATAGAATTTTAAAATTGTAACGTGTTTATAAAGTCATGAAGGACTGTAATAGGTTACAGATATAGAATATTGACTCTTATCTTGCAATAACTATTAGTTAATGTAATAGAGGAAGTTAGGTGAGAGAGGACAAGCTCGCAGAGCCCCTCTTTTGTAAGGAGATATTGTATCAGATTTCAAAAGGGAAGGTAAATAAGTAAGAGGAGAAGAGAGACTTGAGAGAGAGATCTCAAGGCAGGGAGAGAGAGGCCTTGGGAGGTCTTGGCAGTTCTGATAAAGATCTTGAGGGAATTGGGACTTTGTTATAGTCCACTCCTTGTAAACATCTATATAGACACACAGAGATGATAAAAAAAAATGGTTTTTCCTACATATTGTTGTTCATGTGTCTTTTATGAATGCTATGTGTTTGTGTTCATTTTATATGTTGTAGATGTATGCTAGATTTCATCTGCAAGGACAAGTAGAATTATCTATCTGGTCAAGAGTTTTTTTATTTCAAGTCTAGGTTCTTTGTGGCTTCATGCAAGGGGTTGCATGACAAAGGTTTGAAGACTCTGTAAGCCAGTGCAAGGAGTGCGCATCTGAATTCTGTGGAGTTCAGTCAAAGACATGCCAAGAGGGCGCACCAGTGGAAATCATTAAAAAACAATGGAAAAGCCTCAGAGTTACTGAATACTCCAAAGGTGAGACTATGCAGAGGAGGGAACAAAGAGAAGAAGATAGAACTACTGAAGGTTCTGAAAAGCTCTGTCAGGTGAGCATTGAGCATGTGCAAGGAGTGCACGAAGGAACTCTATTTCAAGTTCAGAAATAAGAGAAGTGTCTAGGAGGAGACACTTACATAGTTGTTGAATACTCTTAGAGATATGCAAAGAGTGCATAAGAAAACGGTTACCAAGAAGGCACAAAATCCCTTTGGAGGAAAGATAAGGGTCGAGTCCCTTTGGAGATATGAGTAATTTCCAAAGATCAAGAAGGATAGCATTTTCAGAAAGCAGGTGAGATTCAAAGGTATCAGGCTCACAGAAGGAGGAAGCAAAGGTCGAGGCCTTTGAAATGTTCAAAATCTTCCAAGTCCAGAAGAATTGAAAGTTCAGGAAGAGGAGCGACAGCAACCATCTAATCAGTTGTGGAGAAGAATCTGAACTGTTAGATCTATGTCCAGGCAAAGGAGAAACGAGCGCAGGGAAAATAAATCCCATCCATTGGATCTGAGCGTAGAGGATCAACAATTGTTGTATCCGGAAGAAGGTGCAGGAGCCTTAACATATTTTGTGCACAGGAGAGCGGACTTGCCAAAGTCCCGAAGTCCCAAATTCATTTGGGATTGTCCATCATTTAGGAGGACATGTGGCGAACATTCATATATTTCGGGTGAAGATGGTCCGGGAGGAACGAACGTCCATAAGTTTGAAACTTCTGAACACCGAATCGTCGAAATGACGAGAACCGTCGATGTGAAGGAGGAACGCGCACAGGAGGAGAACAGATCTAGGTCGTCATATCTAAGCGTGTGGACCAACATCCAGTGGATCTAGAGGAAAGCGCATGAGGCTTAACCCTTGTGCATGAAGGAGGGTGGACTAAGCGAGGTCCTGAGTTCTGAAATCAATCAAAATCGTCCATCATCAGAGGACAGGCGGCAACAGATCCAGGGTGTTCGTGGAATCAAACATAGAGAGGTCAGAATGAAACTGAGGATAAAACGCGCGATAGGAGAAATCACGAAATCATTCTGGACCGTTGGATCTGGGGTGACAGGTGGCAGAGATCCACACACATTGAAAGATCAGACGTCGGGAGAACAGAGGTGAAGATAGGAGAAAATACCCAAGGAGCTAGGAGACAAAATGATCCTAGTCGTCCATCAAGAAAAGATGCATGGTGAGAGATCAGTGTTTTGTTGACTCACAACTCAGAGAAGTCAAAAGGCAGAGTTGTTAGAAATCCTGAATTGTGAAATCGTGATTCAATCACAACCGTCAGATCACATAGAGTTGTGGGTCATTGATCTAGGGCACATGAATATCAGGAAATCGAGAGTTAGGGAATAAAGGTGATCAGCCTTTCCAACTTCACGAAACATGAAGTCCTGATTCGTGAGAGGAGGATTTGGATCATCGGATCTTGGAGTGCCAGGAGTCGTTGATCCGGCGTAGGAGAATTTCGAGGTTTCGCGAATTGGAACATGGAGAGGGTCGTGACTCAGAGGTCTCAAGTCACGAAATCCCGATTCACGAAATCGCAACACGATCTGGGTCGTCAGATCGTGAGGTGACCAAGACCTTCAATCCGTGGTAGAGAGATCAGGGGTTTAGACTTTTGAAAAAGGGGGAGATTTTCATCACAACTCCATAAGTCATGAAGTCTCAGGATGCAAAAGACTAGGTCCTAGGTCACAGCCGAGGGTCGCATCAACAAGGAGCTAAGGGAGGATCTAAAGACCTGTTAGCCCATTTCGGGGTTCGAGGATTGAAGGAGTCAGAGGAGCTCAACAACAGGAGTCCCGAAGTTGCAAAACATGACACACCCTTGGAGGTAAAGGGTCGTGGTCACATCATTTGGTCACATTTGTTGCACAAGAGAGAGGGTTAGTGCTTGCTAGGCCCCTAATCGGGTTTCGGGGTTTGAGAGGTTGGATTGTTGGGTTTGTATCACATCAACACTCACGGAGTTCCAATTAGCAATAAAACCTTTTTGGTGTGAGCCGTGGCCATAACGTCGTGGTCATGTGGGTGAAGGCTCGTGTCGGATGCAGGTTCGCGCAAGTGGGGTTCTTCATAAGACCTGTGGTTATTTTATTCAAAGGTTCCAGTGGGGACTAAAGGAGCTGCTTCAACTTAGGAAGTGTAAGAACGATCCTTAGACTGGGAGGTCAAGCGGACCCTATTGAGGTATGGGGTTGCACCAGGAATGCACATATTACTGCACCAATGGAAAAATCGTTAAAGAAGATATCAGATTTCAGTGGAACGGGGACTATCAACAAGGGTTGGACACTTTAAAAGAAAATATGGTCACAACACCTATCCTAGTATTCCCATATTGGGAAAAGACATTTCATGTGCATGTAGATGCATCGACCATAGCACTTGGAGAAATTCTAGTGCAGCCAAGAGCAGGTGAATTAGACCACCCTATAGCATTTGCAAGAAGAAAATTGTTAGAATCAAAGTAGAATTACAACACCACAGAAAGAGAAGGCCTAGCCATGGTATATGAACTTCAAAAGTTTAGGTACTACTTACTAGGGAAACACTTTAAGATGTTCACATACCATTCTTCCCTCAAATATCTATTCAACAAGCCAGTGTTGGGGGGGAGGATGTGTAGATGGCTATAGTTATTCTAAAAATTTGATTTTGAAGTAATAGTCAAGCCAGGAAAGTTGAATGCAGGATCTGATCACCTGTCAAGGGTAACTAATGAAGAAGAACCTACCAACTTGGAAGACACCTTCCCTGATGCGTAGTTGTTTTCAGTACAGATAATTGATGAATACTTTGTTGATATTATTGAATACTCAAGTACAAGGGTTGCACCATAATATTTTATCACTACGCAGAAGAAAAATCTAGTAGTCAAAGCTGCAGACTCAAATTATTGTAGGAAACTTATATAAGATGGGCGTAGATAGTATTTTGAGAAGATGTGTATTAGAACATGAAAGGCCAAAAATATTGGCATAAGCTCGTGAAGGTATACCTGGAGGAAACTATGCAGGAAAAGCTTCCGCACAGAAGGTATTGCGGGAAGGATTATGGTGGCCAACAATCCATAGAGATGCCAAGGAATATTGGTAGAAATTTAATGTCTGTCAGAGGGTTGGAAAACCTAATAGAAGGGACGATATGCCCCTAAGACCACAAGTGACTCTGCAAGTATTTAACAAATGGGCAATAGACTTTGTTGGAACAATCAATCCAAAAGCAAAAATATCAGGAGCTATATATATCATTATTGCGACAGAATACTTAAAAATATGGGAAGAAGTAGCACAAGTCAAAGATTGCAGCGCAGAGACAACACCACACTTCTTGTTTGAGAAAGTGATCACCAAATTTGGATGTCCAAGGATTTTGATGAGTGACCAAGGCACTCACTTTATCAATAGTATCGTCATAGTTATGACTGAGGAGTTTGAAGTTTAACACCAGAAGAGTACACCATACCATTCTCAAGAAAATGGAATAGTAGAAGCCTTCAATAAGATATTGGATAATGCTATGACAAAGATCTGCAATGTCGATAGGAATGATTGGGACTTGAAATTACCAGAAGTACTATGGGAATATAGGACCACGTGTAAGAAGTTAATAGGATAGAAACCATTCATATTAGTGTATGGGAAGGAAGTAGTAGTGCCATTAGAATTTTTGGTACCCAATCTGCGCGTAGCAACAATTACCAACATGAAAAAAAGAGGCATAGTAAAGGAGAGGTTGAATCAACTAATGGATATGGAATAGGACAAGATTCTGGTAGGATTTCACCAGGAAGTGCAGAAAGCAAGAGACAAATCTTGGCATGATAGACATATTAAGAAGAATAGTTTTAAGGAAGGAGACTTAGTCCTACTCTATGATAGTAAATGTTTTCAACATCCTGGTAAATTTAGAATGCATTGGCTAGGGCCATATGAAGTAAATATTGTCACAGATGGGGGATATGTACAACTAAAGGACTTGGGAGGAACATAACTGAAAGGAATGATCAACGGGAGTCAATTGAAACTGTACAGGGACAATCAACCTCCTAACCCTTCAAAGTCACAGTGCAGTAAGAAAAAATCATGTATATAGTGTACTATAGCAGAGATTAGGATAGAAAAAATGAGAAAAATAAATAAAAAGGAGAAAAACAGGGAAAAATAAATACAAAAATAGAAAATGAGAAAAAAACACAAAAAGACACAGAAGTTGACTGAACCATAAGAAAGTGTGGAAAAAAGTTGTGTGCAATAATTACCACAACACACATCAAAATATAGTGTGTGGGAAAAATTACAGTCAGCTCAAATGCATAAGAAAAGTGGAAAATGAATACGATCGGGTCTATAAAAGGTGGAAAGCAGGCATTTATTAAACACTTAGCGGTTTTTTAGCACGGAGCGAGAAACAAAGTGTGTGCCCTAGCTAGCATTTTATGAAAAAGAAAGAAAGTGTGTGAATTTGAGAGAGGATGACTCCACCAAAGTTTGGCACGCCAGGCCAGTATGTCCAGATTACACGACAGGGCCAAAGGCGTAAGGAAAGAATGCAACAGCCCGAGAATGTGGTCGAGCTAGAGGATGGGACCACCTTGGACACACAATCAATCAGCTCGACACGGGTTGAGGAAGAGACCTCCAGAGTGAAGCAAGGAGAAATAGGGCAGAGCTCCGAGGCCCGGAATGGTATTTTGAACCCTAACCCTGAGATTCTTGTGAATCCTAATGAAACAATGGCACCGCAATAGTCCCATGAACATGAGGAAGTGTTGGTCAAATATGTCACCGACCGACCGGAGTCCAGAAGGGAAGAAGAGGATGCATATGTAGTAGAGAAAGACACATCTATTGCAGGATATAAACGAAAGGCACAAGACTCCATGGAGATTACACTCCCCTATCTCCTAGACACAGTCATTGTTGTGGATGATATGCTAGGAAAGGTACCTAAGCTTAGGTACGCCAACCATGATGTGTGTGATGCAGCTAAATTCCCAGAGTTGGTCGAGGAGAGTTATCTCATAAACATGGGGGAAATTGGACCCCTAGGAAAACCCATCCTGGAGCCGATGCAGTGGATAATTGGGCTATACAACTCGGGCATTATGAACGTATTGGACATACTGCATTTCAGGGGCAATAAGAATTTCGGGCTTTGTGTCAAACAACTATTTTTTCTCATACACTGAGGCATCATATGGATGGATAGGCCTGTAAAAATAGATGTGGCATTGATTTCCAAGATCACAAAACTGCCCAAAGTTGGTGTGTAGCTAGAGGAATACTTGGATAATAAGGTGCGCGAGAAATAAATAGAAAAGCAGGTTAAAGCACAGTTTGGCACTACTCAGGGAAATAGAGGAATTCTCATAAAGGATATCAATGACAACACGACAACGTTCGAGAGAAAGTTGATGGCTTGCAAAATTTTTAGGAAATGTCACAGATAGGAAGCACCAGTAGGTGTTATTGCAGCAACCGTGTAGTGTGCGAAGGGGGTCATGTTCAGTTGGGCACCATTCTTGCTAAACCAGTTTTGAATATATTGTAGAGATGTGAAATACAATGGAACTTAGTCCCATTACTCCTGGATAATCATCTTGATAGCATTAGAAGGATGACAGGAGCCCAAATTCTCGACATTTTTGGATAGTATGGGGAAGTGTTATGCAGCGAGATACGAGTCCCTCTGGTAGGCAAAGGACAACAAAATGCAGCAGGAAAATAACATTTTTTTTGCAATGCTGCTAGAAGAGATACAAAAGCGCACGGAAAATGTGTGGCGCATACCAATGGAAGTAGTGCAGGAGACAGATGGGATAGCCAAGTTCAAGGAATCCAGGCATCACATATGGATCCAAGTTTCCAGGGATCTAAAGAAGACATGTCTAGAGATGCAATATTGCGTAACTAGAGAGGAAGTGGACTAGATAATCAAAGACTAGCTTGCATAATGGAAGATACCAGTAGAAAAACTAGCCATGAGGACAGGCATGTCACAATTCTCTAAGCCTAAGGACAAGGCCGAAGAAGTATCTTCAATGAGAATAGGTATCTTGGTTGATAATACTAGAATGGCTACAACGTGGAATCAACCAACTGGGAGTAGCGCAGTACCAAAACGACCAAGGAGTTCACCAACAGCAACAAGAACAGGAAGATAGCCACAGACTGGGAATAAGGATACTTCACATGCTGGAGAAGAAATAACCTAGGGTACAACAAGTGGGGCACATCCCTCAAATACAGTAAGGAATCCCGCACAT
Organism: Picea engelmannii; assembly: GCA_009831015.1. NCBI lineage: Eukaryota > Viridiplantae > Streptophyta > Pinopsida > Pinales > Pinaceae > Picea > Picea engelmannii. The sequence continues at coordinate 992,139 of ML776647.1, read as the reverse complement.
GAAAAAGAAGCACGCAAGAAAAGGAAATATGAAACAGAGGACCCAGACATCACCCTGATAGAGGATAACACGGAGCTAGTCATGGACAAGGTCCAAGACAGGGGTGAGAAAGTGGTCAGAATTGTAGAGGCACAGTGGGAAGAAGTCATGAAAAATCACCTAGAGTCCCATGAGAACATACAACAACTACGGAGCCACGTAGGATCACAGGCCACCGCACAGCAACATGAAAAGACACAGTGGACTTCTACGCAGAAAGAAGGAGAGGAGAAAATACAATTCATAGTTCAGGGAAGGGAGACATTTATGATAATGTGTCAAATTATCATATTCAATCAGGAGACTATGAAGAAACCCCTATAGGAGATGGAACAAGTGGAAATGGCCATGGCACAAATACCCACCAAGGCATTATACAGACTCCAAGCAAGTGTCATGAAAGAAGTGCAGTCTAGGGCCTGCGTGGATGCAAAAAACTTGGAGGTGGGTAGAGGAGTAATGAAAATTATTCAAATCACATGTGACCAAATGACCATAGAGAAGGAGGAGGAGAAAGAATGTGAAGATAAGCTAGAACAAGGATTAACAATCGTTTATTCTCGCATCCCAGACAACGTGCAAGCACCGGAGAAAATCGCAGAGGAGAAGATCAACCTGGTCTCATAGACAATTGACCAATACAATCAAGAGATCGAAGAGCTCAAGGAAAGGCTCAACCCTATGACTCCTCTCGAGGTCCGAGAATAGAGAAAACAAGAATCTTCTCTCCAAATAGCTAAGATGGAGAACCAAGCAAGGGTGGCACAAGAACTATTCGACAGAGCCGCTCAGTTATGGACAACGTTGGAAGAAGATGAGAAGGTCCAATAGTGGTACCAAGAAGAGGAGACAATTAACACTACCATACAAGAGCTCAAACAAAGGCAGAAGAAAATGAGCATAACAGAGTGGTTTAAGGGAACTCAAGACATGAAGTAGTTGCAGACATAATTGAAAGCAACGTAGACATAGAAGAAAGAATGACAAGCATAATTGGAACCCCTCCAAGAACAAGTAGCACAGATGATTGCGCAGTTGGAGGAAGAGAATATAAGTAGAGCACAGGCACAAGAAAAGAGAATAGCATTAATACAGGAGGATATAACAGTGCAAACAGTAGAAGTGCTAACAAGAAAAGCTACGCAGATGAGAGAAAAAGGAAAGGAACTAGCAAGAAAATTCCACAGCTTGATAGAGGATGTTCAGAGAGCACTCACCACCTGAGTGTCTTGGGATGAGCCACATGTCAATGTTGGGGGCCTAATGAGCGTAGGCCTATTTTGATAAGGAAGTCTATTTTGGGTGCAGGCATATTGTTGGAGGAAAGATTTATTTTGGGAAAGACCAAATTTTGGAAAGAAGACCTAATTTTTGAGCGCGCACAATCGATGGAAAGAAAGCAACACGTGTGAAGAAAATTAACATGAAAATATGGAAAGCAACATGGTGCACAATCAAGAAAAACTAACCATGATATGGTTATGGTTTTGGTAGATATTGTAACGACTATAAGCGTGTAAAATAGTATAAATTAGAACCTAGGAGGTGTAGGTCAGGGTTGTTTGTCAGTTCTAGGGATTGTGAAGGAAAAGGTTTAGAGCTGCAAAAGAGTCAAGTAGATAGATTTTTAGGCTTAGGTCACAGGCTGAGGATCTTGGTGTGATCTAGTCCACCTCATAGAGGTTTTTGAACCTCTTCATGAGTGTAAGAAGGAAGATGTAATGTGCGCAGCGCCAGATTTTGCAGAAAACTAAATAAAAGAGTAGAGAATCCAAATCTTTGTGGACATAGCCTAGGAGGGGGTGAACCACAGTAAAACATGTGTTATATGTGATGGGTATTGCATGTTTACTTTCTAATAATGGTTATTTTATGAATGAATGATTCACTATATGTATTAGAATGCATGCATGAGGCTAAAGATGAATGAATAACATGATGAATGCATGAAGACGATCAAATAAAATCCTAGATCCCCACTCATTCCTAGACTTCAAGCACTTGAGCATTGCAGCCACCCATAAAGCTATCTCGGGTGATACTACGCAATGCATTCTATGTGCTTTGTTTCCTTCTAGTTTACCAAGAGGACCAATAGTTTTAGAGGGTTTTGTTGGAAACCTATTCAGATATGAACCTAGGTCAAGCCAAGAGTAGAAATGAGAGAACTAAACCAGCATGACCTAATTGGGAGGGACATATTTACATCGAAACTATGCTAAGACACACCATGAACGAGAAAAATGGATGAGGAGGGGTGAATGGGGGAAATTTCCAAGTGAACGATGGAGGAAGTCATAGACAAGGGTGGGAGAGATTGGGTCATAAAGAATTTCTCTAACGAGTGAATAAGGGAGGAAATATATATAGGGTGGAGGTTGGTGGAAAGGGAATGTGGGGATGATAGAAATTTATGATGGAGGTGATGAATTGGAGAATATTTAGATGAATTAGTGAGGATAGTAGCTTTTTGAAATGAATCTCTTGTATTCATAACTTGGTATGGATCTGGAGTCGGGAGTACCGCATACACATCTCCTCCAAAATTTGTATCCTCTTTCATTGTCTCATCTCACTGCAAGCATGAATGACTCTTCTTTTTATACACATCACCCAACAAAATATATATGCAATTAAATATGCACAAACTAGTGTATCTGCTACATCTGAGAAGCAGAAGTTTGTGTAGAAAAAATGCATTTGCCATATGTTTCCTTTTCTTGACCAATAGTTACCACATAATTTTATCTGCATTAATTGACACAAACAAGAAATGTATTTCTATTTTGAAGATCTCATGATACCATATCATAAACTATTGGATCGTATGGAGAGATTAAAATTTATAATTTCCTTACAATTCTTTGTTGCCATCATTAAATCTTAAAAATATTCAAAAACAAAAATCCTTACAAAAGCTAAATATTACGACATGGGTATTAGTAATTGAGTCCAAGTACTTATAAATTTATGCACGCAGGTATAATATAATATCTTTTAATATACCTTAGTTTTTGTGTTTTTGTTGTCTTTTTAATCCACTAGTTTCCTGCAACTCTACGTAGTACAAGGGAAGTATTTCTAGGCACCACATATGTACTATTTACATATTCTGTTAAGAAACACATGAAAATGAATGCACAATCAATTACTACTATTTAGAGTAAGTAAATTTATATAATGAATAATTAAATCTAAAATGGAAATCATTATCTAGATTTTATAGTTCAATCTTATTGGTAATTATCATATTATTGTTAATTGTCTTCAACTTAAACTCAGGAAAGAATATGGTGTATTCAAGTTTAAATTAATTATAATTAATTAATGGCGAAAATGTATAGAGGAAGAAGACATGCAGTGATTAGAGAATGAACTAATTATTACCTTGGTCAGTTTGAGCATTTGAAATCACAATATCAATATGTGTATCGAGTGTGCTGAGATATTTGGATTTAAAAAAAAATCATTTTCAAATCTTTAATAGAAATAAAAGGACCTTCCAAACACAAGAACTCATAATCCTTGGCACTCTTGAATTTATAATAAACAACCATGATCGATATATATGTACTACTTGCTAAGAAAATAAAAAATTGATGCGCAAATTGAATCAATGCACTGAATATGAATATTATTGAAAACACGTGGATTATATTTCTTCTTCCTTCCCTGTCTTTGTAGGAAGAAATGAGAGAATATATTGATTACAAAATTGAGTCACTTTATAAACAACTTCATCTGAAATATCTAATTACAGTAATTCTAATGCTACATGCATGGATCCTACATGCCTAGGTCATCAAATGTAGCTTGATCACGGAATCCCGTCTTCTAGACATCCCAGTTGTAAATGTATTGAACCTGCACATAATAGTTCTAGATAGAAAATACCACACACATTTGCAGAGAGAAATTGAGAAAGAAGAAGCAAGAGAGAAAGAATGGAAGAATTCTCATTAACTGTTTGAATAATGAAAAAATTACACATGATATACTTTGTATAACTCAACCAATGCACATTGGAGGAGAATCCAATGTGCCATAGTGGTGGTCTAGAGTGATCTAGACACACACCAACAGTTACAGGAGTGAACTGCCACCTAGTCTAGTCTCTCGAGTAGTTACGTGAGTGAATTGCCACCAAGCTGAGTTAATTAGTCTATTAGTCTCCAATTAATTTACTGAAACATAGTGAAGTGAGGAGGATATCAGGTAATAATGGGTAATGTGCTAGTCTATCGATGATCCCAAGGACAATGCACATTATCTGGTGATGATCCCAATGTTGGATGGTGACAAAACCAATGCAGCATCTAGACTCCACTCAACTAGTCAAACTAAAGTGAAAATTGAAGAGAATATTCTCCTAGAGGAATATTCTCCCTTAACTTTAGGAGATTGGATAAAGACTAATAAACATAGGAACAACCTTAGGAAAAATAAATCCTAGGTGTGTGTAAATTAACTCCAACACCCCCCCTAAACATCACTATGGTGAAAATAAAGAATGGGTCCCAGCAACGAGGCCATGTTAGGTACCCAAATACAAAAGATACACTGAAATAAAGTGAGGAAAGAGGGGAAACCTCATGGGAAAACCCCCCTCAAGGTACAATGTATGTAAAAAGAATAACTGACAATTTCTAGGAAACTATGTCCTTCACTTCAATACAACTTCATAAAGAATGGAACTTATGCTCAGTGAAGGTCTTGGTGAAGATGCATCCCATTTGTTCTGTTGAAGAACATAATTGTAGGTTGATTATCCCCTCATATAATAAGTCCCATATGTAGTGCATGTGGATCTCGATGTGCTTCGTCCACTGCCTCTGAACTGGATATCTGTAGAACTTCAGAGTGCTCTGGTTGTCACACCAGATGACGATCAGTTGATGAAAATAAATTCCCAACTCAATGAGAAAATATTGCAGCCACATAGCCTGAATGGTTATGTTAACTACCCCTCTATAATATACCTCAACTAAAGATAAATAAATATCATCATGCTTCTTTCTCGACCAACAAATAGGATCGGAACCAAGACTGAGTGAGTAACTAGATGTGGACTTGTGATCAATGTTGTCTCCAACCCAATCAGAATCACTGAACCCGATGAGATCCAATGTAGAGTTTGTTACATAATGAATCCCAAAGGTTATGGTGCCCTGTACGTATTGAAGGATACACTTTGTACCCTTCCAATGTAGCTCATGTGGCTCCTGCATGAACCTAGAAACTGCACCAACTGCATAGGAGAGGTATGGTCTCGAGTGTGTGAGATACAACAAGGTACGCACTAGTTGTATGTAGAGTGTGATGTCAACCAGTGGAGTGTCCCTGCCATCCTCAAGTTTGACTCCTGATGGGAAAGGAGTCGGAGAAGAATTGTAATTTATCATGTGAAATCTCTCAAGGAGATCTCATGCATACTTAGCCTAAGACATTTTGATGCGTGATGCATCCTAATTGATCTCGATTCCAAGGAATAAGTGTAGAGGACCCATGTCCGTCATCAAGAAAATGTCATGTAGAATCCTCTTGACTACAACAATCGTTGAAGTCGAGCAACCAGTGATCAACAAATCATCAACATACATAACTAAGAGTAGAAGTGAATCAGTCATCCTAAGCATGTAGACATTTGGGTATGATTTACAACATACAAAGTTCTATGATAACAGGTAGGAGTCCATATTGGAATACCATTCCCTCGGATCTTTCTTGAGGCCATAAAGAGACTTCTTCAGTCGAAATACTAAAGATGATTCCTACATAAATCCCTAGGGTTTCTCCATATAGATATCCTTAGAGAGATCACCATGAAGAAATGCATTATTCATGTCCATCTGATGGATTTCCCATCCCTTGGCTTATGCAATGGAAAGTACCAATCATATAGAATCCATCTTCACTACTGGAGTGAAGGTCTCATCATAGTCAATTCCATGCACCTACTGAAAGCCTTTGGAAACAAGCCTAGCTTTGTGTCTTCTAATCTTTCCATTCACTGCGTTCTTGGTCTTGTAGACCCATTTGCACCTGAAAATTTTCCTTCTAGAAGGAGGGGGAACCAGATCCCAAGTCTTTTTCTCGAGGAGGGATTTGTACTCCTCCTGCATGGTGGATTCCCAAAAAGGATTTCCAACGACCTTGCCATAAGACTATGGATCTAAAGACTAAACCAAGAAAATATGCCTGGAGGGAAATGGTTCAGTGGCAGTGAGTGCAATAGGAGGCTCCTAAAAATCAAATTGATTCCTCCTAGTATTGGTTGGATCACCAAAAGTATCCCATGCATCTTAAATAGTAGTTTGGACCCACTTGGGCCTCTTCTCTGGCTCTACATATGCATATCGATGCACTGAATATGCATCTGAATATATTGACTATGTATTGGAATCATCTGAATCATAAATCTCGTCTGAAGAAATTTTGGCATGTGCATGCTTATCATCTAGGACAGGTGGAATAATGAAGGTGTCTGCATGCGGCTGTTGAGGTACATGTGAGACACTTTCCTCGAATTGGACACTTCTCTCAATGATGAGTTGGTCCAAGGAAAGATCAATAAGTCTGTATCCCTTCACACACTCAAGGTATCCAAAAAAGATACACTTTGTGCTCTGTCGATCAAGTGACTTCCTCTTTTGACAGGAAATCTGAGCCCATGCACGTGAACTGAAAATATGAAAGTGGGTCACTTCTGGTTTGAGGTCTCTCCAAGCCTCATAGGGGGTCTTATCCTTGAAAGATCTATGGGGATATTTGTTTTGAATGTATATTTCACAATTAAGTGCTTCAACCCATAATCTATGTGGGAGTGACTTTGCATGGAGCATGCAAGATGCCATCTCTTTTAGAGATCTGTTTTTCCACTGAGCAACTCTATTTTGCTGCGGAGTATAGGGAACTGTGTGCTGCAACTAAATACCTACCTCATGACAAAGATTATGGATCTCATGATTGACATACTCTCCCATATTATTAGTTCGAAGGACTTTGATTTTCTTTTCGGACTGTGTCTCAACAAGGTATTTGAAATCTTTGAGGTGTTGAAAGACCTTTGATTTTTTCCTGAGAAAGTAAATCCATGTGAAACGTGAGAAATCGTCAACAAAAATGAGAACATACCTCGCTTTTTTGATTGATGGATGTGGAAAAGGGCCCATGAGGTCACTATGGATCAAATCTAAAGGAGAGGAAGCTCTTTGAGTCTTTCCTTTGTTGAATTTCTCTTGAGGGTGTTTTCCAAGAACACATCCCTTACAGATTCCTTTGGAGAAATGAATGTCTAGTAGACCATAAACCAATATTTTCTTGCTAATTTTTTTCATATATCTGAAATTCAAATGCCCAAAACTTTTGTGCCATATCCTACTTCTTTCACCAGCATGGGTAAGTAGTAAAGCAAAATCCGGTTCAATAAATTCAGAAAATGTATACAATCTAGATTGATGATTTACCTCACCAGTAGAAACCCTGGAATTGGTTTGCATGTCATAGATTTACACTGCATTAGGTGTGAATATGAATTTCTTTCTGGTGCCAAAATTCGTCATATGATACATGGAGAGAAGATTGACAGAAACTTTGGGAACGTGCAGCACATTCTCGAAGCTTATGTTGGTGAGTTCAATCCTTCCTTTTTCGGTGACCTTGAATGGAGAGTTGTCCCCCATCATAATAGGAGGACCTTTGCATGCATACAATGAATAATAGAATACTTTTGTGGCACCCATGTGATGTGATGCTCATGAATCTATGATACAAGCATCGGGAGAGGAGTTGATGGCAATCAAGGCATGGCTAGAATTGTCTTTCTTGGGATTCTGATCTTCTGGCTTCTTCTTCTTGTCACCCTCGGGGATGTGATATCCAAGGTTATTTTTATGAAGTATATGAGTCATTATATCTATTTTTTTCTGCATGCATGTGGATTTTGGATTTATGGCATTATGTGCATTTCTCCCCTTTTCTTCCCTTTCCACCTTTGGATCCAAAGGCATTGGTGAAGGTTTTTGAGTACCCTTCCTCCTTCGAATTTGCATGAGATTTCATTTTGTCTTTATATTTAGATTTATGATATTGATGGCTTCCATATTGCACAGTAAGTGCATGCACCTTTGGGCCTTTGATCTTTCCCATGTTGATGAGCTTGGTTTGCTCTTGTGTCAAGGATTCGATAAATTCCTCAAGAAAAAGCATCTTCCAAGTGGATCCAGAGGTGAATTTGACTGAATGGAATGTGGATACGAAGAAGGATAATTTAGGACCAAGTTTGGAGAGAATGGTAGAACCATTTTTTTCTCCTCCTTATATTTATCAACCCCACAAGCTTTGAGTTATGACAGTAAATCCTTGTATTTTGTAAAGAAATATTGGAGATTGCCGAAGATTTTTGGATCCAATGTGAGAAACTAAACCTTGATCATGTGTCCCCTCATATAATCATGTTTTCCAAATATCCCTTCCATGGTGGTCCAGGATTCATTGGGGGTTTTACAGGAAGATATGTGAAAAAAGAGATCGGGAGAAATGAGACTGCAAATTGTTTTGAATGCTTTATCCATTCGATTTAGATACTTGGATTTTTCTATTGATGATGTTGGTTATGTCTCTGTATTCATGGTTAACCTATACAATCCTATTCTTTGAATATGCATTACCATCTTCTCCTTCCATGCAAATAATTTGTAAGGTGTAAGAATGAATTCTTTTGGGAATTCCATTTTTCTGTTGTCTTCAATCTTTGGTACCTGCAAAAATAATTTGGTGTAGCTTTTCTTAGTAGTTTGTCTTCTCTGATACTATGTAAATTTATTGAACCTACACATAATAGACCTAGCTATAAAATTCCACACACATTTGTAGAGATAAATTGAGAAAGAAGAAGCAAGAGAGAAAGAATGGAAGAATTCTCATTAACTGTTTGAATAACGAATAATTTACACGTGATATGCTATGTATAACTCAACAATGCGCATTGGAGGAGAAGTGAATGCACCATAGTGGTGGTATAGAGTGATATGGAGACACACCAATAGTTACAGGAGTGAATTTTCCACCCAGTCTAGTCTCTTAGGCAGTTACGGGAGTGAACTGCCACCTAGCCGAGTTAACTAGTCTACTAGTCTTTAGCTAACTGACTGAAACATAATGAAGTGAGGAGGAGATCAGGGAATCATGGGTAATGAGATAGTATGGTGATGATCCAAAGGACACTGCACATTATATGGTGATGATCCCAATGTTGCATGGTGACAAAACCAATGCAGTATCTAGACTCCACTCAACTAGTCAAACTGAAGTGAAAACTGAAGAGAATATTCTCCTAGAGGAATATTCTCCCTAAACTTTAGGAGACTAGATAAAGAATAATAAACATAGGAAAAACATTAGCAAAAAGAAGTCCTAGGTGTGTGTGAAGTAACTCCAACACCAGTGAGCTAAAACTAAAAATATATGATCGACGTTTATGTTTTTCCTCTGAGTTTGTTAACCAAATATAGATGATATCCTTTTGTTATCAAATATAGATGATCGGTTCTTATGCTTTTCCTCTTATTTTGTTAACCAAATATTGATGGTCGGCATAAATGATTTTCCATTTTAAAATTTTAGTGCATTTTTATTTTTTGCTTTTATCTATTTTTAACACAAACATTTAACCAAACAAATGTGGTACCATAAAAAGCTTGAAAAGCCCCTACCTTCTAATTATAATTGTTTTGTTACTCAAATATGGATGATCGATGTTTTTTTCAGTTTTATATGGATGAATCATGATAACATTGTGTTGGAGATACTTCACACACACCTAGGAATTATTTTTCCTAAGGTTTTCCCTATGTTTACTAGTCATTATTCAGTCTCCTATAGTCTAGGGAGAGCATTCCTCTAGGAGAATATTCTCTTCAGTTCACACTTCAGTTTGATCATTTGAGTGGAGTCTATATGCCACATTGGGATCGTCACCATGCAACATTGGGATCATCACCGGCTAATGCACATTGTCCTTGGGATCATCACCAAACTAGCACATTACTCATGATTCTCAGATCTCCTCCTCACTTCACTCTATTTCAGTCAGTTAACTGAAGATTGAGAGACTAGTTAACTCAGACTAGGTGGTAGTTTACTCCTGTAATTTCCTAAGAGACTAGACTAAGTGGAAGTTTACTCCCGTAACTCCTGGTGTGTGTCCATATCACTCTAGACCACCACTATGGCACATTGTATTCTCCTCCAATGTGAATTAGTTGAGTTATACAGAGTAAAACATGTGTAAATTATCATTCATTCATTTTGTTAATGAGAATTCTTCCATTCTTTCTCTCTTGCTTCTCGTTTCTCATATTTTCTCTGCAAACTATGTATGTCATTTTCTAGCTAGATCTATTATGTGAAATTTCAACACATTTATTGGTATCATAGATGATGGATTGCTAAGTAAAATATACACCATATTCTTTTTGCAGGTACTGAAGATTGAAGACAGCGAAATAATGGAATTTCCAAAATAATTCATTCTTACATCGTACAATTTATTTGCATGGAAAGAGAAGATGATAGTGAATCTTCTAGGAAGAGGATTATATGGGTCAACCATGGACACAGAGACTAAACCCACATCAGCCATAGAAAAATACAAGTATCTGAATCGAATGGATGAAGTGTTTGGAACTATTTGCAGTCTCATTTCTCCTGAACGCCTCTCACATATCCTCATGTAAAACCCCCAATGAAGCTTGGACCACCATGGAAGGGATTTTTGGAAAATAGGATGAGATGAGGGGACACATTCTTGAGTTGGAATTGCTCACTTTGGATCCAAAAACCTTTGACAATATCCAATATTTCTTTACCAAATATAAGGATGTGTTGTCGCAACTCAAGGATTGCGGGGTTGATAAATATAAGGAGGAGAAACAAATGTTTCTCACCATTCTCTCCAAAATTTCTCCGGAATACTTAGTGTTTGTATCCACATTTCATTCAGTCAGGATTTCCTCTGGACCCACTTGGAATATTCCCTCTATTTAGGTCTTTATTGAATCTTTTACACAAGAGCATAACAAGCTCATCAACATGGGAAAAATAAAAGGTCCAAAGGCACATGCACTTATTGTGCATGATGGTAGTGGACATTAAAATAAGAAATGTAAAGACAAAGACAAAATAAAAGAATATGCAAATCCAAAGAAGGAAAGGTACTCAAAACCCTTCAACAATGCCTCCAGATCCAAAGGTGGAAAGGAAAGAAAAGGGGAGAAATGCACTTACTTCCATCAAGGATTCCATCCATAATCTACATGTATGCAGAAAAATATAGATCAAATGGCCTAAATACTTCAAAAAAACAACCTTAGAGATCGCATCCCTGAGGGTGTCAATAAGAAGAAGCTGGAAGATTAGAATCCCAAGAAAGGAAATTCTAGCCATGCTTTGATTGCCATCAACTCCTCTCTAGATGCTTGGATCATAGATTCATGTACATCACACCACATGGAAGCCACAAAATAAGTCTACTCTTTATTGGATGCATGCAAAGGTCCTCCTATTTTGATGGGGGACAACTCTCCAGTCGAGGTCACCGGAAAAGGAAGAATTGTACTCACAAACAGAAGCTTTGTGAATGTGCTACACGTTCCCAAACTTTTCATTAATCTTCTATCTGTGTATCAGATGAAAAAATGTGTCACCGGAAAGATATTCATATTCACACTTGATGCAATGGATATCTATGACATGCAAATCAATTCCAGGGTTTCTACCGGTGAGGTAAATCATCAATCCAAACTCTACACATTTTCTGAATTTATTGAACCAAATTATGCATTATTGCTTACCCATGCTGATGAAAGCAGTAGGATATGTCACAAAAGGTTTGGTCATTTAAATTTAATATATATGCAACAACTTAGCAAGCAAGGAATGGTTGATGGTCTACCTGCAATCCACTTCTCCAAAGGAATTTTTGATGGATGTGTTATTGGAAAACACCCTCAAGAGAAATTCAACAAAGGAAATACTCAGAAGGATTTATTTCCTTTATATCTGATCCATAGTGACCTCATGGGCCCTTTTCCACATCCATAAATCAGTAAAAAAAGGTACGTGCTCATTTTTGTTGATGATTTCTCACGCTTCACATGGATTTTCTTTCTCAGGAAAAAATCATAGGTCTTTCAACACCTCAAAGATTTCAAATCCCTTGTTGAAACATAGTCAGGAGAGAAGATAAAACTCATATGAATAGATAATGGGGGAAAGTATGTCAACCATGAGATATAGAATCTTTTTCATGAGGTATGGATTCAATTGCAGCACACGGTTCCTTATACTCCACAACAAAACAGAGTTGTTGAGAGGAAAAATCGATCTCTGAAAGAGGTGGAATATTGCATGCTACATGAAAAGTCACTTCCACATAGATTATGGGTTGAAGCAATTAATTTTTCAACCTACATCCAAAACATATCTCCCCATATATATTTCAAGGATAAGACCCTCTACGAGGCTTGGAGTGGCCTCAAACCAAAAGTGACCCACTTCCGTATATTTGGTTCTTGTGCATGGGCCATGATTCCCTTTGAGAAGAGGAAGGAACTTGACCCACAGAGCACAAATTGTATCTTTTTTGGATACCACGATGGTGTGAAGGGATACAAACTCATTGATATTTCCTCGGACCAGCTCATCATTGAGCGTAGTGTCCAATTCGAGGAAAGTGTCTCGCATGTACCTCAATAGTCGGATGCAGACACTTGTGTTCTTCCACCTGTCAGAGATGATGAGCATGCACATGTTGGCTCTTCTTCATATAGATTTCTGATCCAGAGGATTCAGATGATTCAGATATCGAGTCAATACAGTCAAATGCAGAGTCGGTTCATGCAGATGCAGATGCAGAGCCAGAGCAAAGGCCCATGTCGGCCAAGACTACTCTTCTTGATGTAGGAGATCTTTTTGGGGGTCTAGTTGATACCAGGAGGACTCGATCTGATTTCAAGGAGCCTCCTCATGCACTCACTACCACTAAATTGATGCCACCCACGCATCTTTTCTTGGTTCAATCTTCAGATCCACAGTCCTATGGCGACGCTGCTGGAAATCCCTTTTGGGAATCCACCATGCAGGAGGAGTGAAACTCCCTCCTCGAGAACCAAACTTGGGATTCAGCTCCCCTACCTTCGAGAAGGAAACTTGTTAGGTGCAAATGGGTCTACAGGACCAAGAGCGTAGCTAATGGACTGGTTAGCAAATAAAAATCCAGGCTATTTTCCAAATGCTTTTAGCAGGTGCACAATATTGACTATGATGAGACCTTCGCTCTAGTAGCTAAGATGGATTCCATACGTTTGGAAATTTACATTTCGGAAACCAAAGGATGGTAATTCCATCAGATGGATCTAAAGAATGCATTTCTTCACAGATATCTCTCTAAGGAGATCTAAATGGAGCAACCCCAGGGATTTATGAAGGATTCATATTTGATTTGTCGAATGAAGAAGTCTATTTATGGCCTCAAGCAAGCCTCAAGGGCATGGTATGTCAAGATGGAATCCTATCTATTGTCACAAAACTTTGTACGTTGTAATTCAGACCAGAATTTTTACATGCTCAGGACGACTGATTCACCTCTACTCCTAGTTTTGTATGTTAATGATTTGTTGATCATCGATTGCTCGAATTCAGTGATTGTTGCAGTCAAGAGGATTCTACATGATAGGTTCTTGATAACGAACATGGGTCCACTACATTTCTTTCTTGGACTTGAGATCATTCAGGATGCATCAGGCATCAAACCGTCTAAGGACATGTATGCACGAGATCGCCTTGAGAGATTTCACATGATAGACTACAAGTCTTCCCCAAATCCTTTATTATCAGGAGTCTGACTTGAGGATGGTGGGGATACTCCACTGGTGGATAGGACACTATCCAAAAAAATAGCAAGGATCTTGTTGTATCTCACACACTCCATAGAAGACCTCTCCTATCCAGTTGGAGCAGTCTCCAAGTGCATGCAAGAGCCACATGAGATAGACTGGAAGGTTTCAAAGTATATCCTTCGATATGTACAAGGAACCATCACCTTTGGGATTCACTGTGCAGCAGAATATATATTGGACCTCATCAATTTCATTGATTCTGAATGGGTTGGCGATAGCATTGATTGCAAGTCCACATCTTGTTACTCACTTAGTCTTGGTTTCGGGCCTATCTGTTGGTTGAGCAAGAAGCCGGTTGTTATTTCTCTATCTTCAGTTGAGGCAGAGTACAGAGGGGTAGTTAACATAACCATTTAGCCTATGTGTCTACATCATTTTCTCACTGAGTTGGGCATTCAATTTCATTGGTTGATCGTCATCTTGTGTGACAACCAGAGCACTATGAAGTTCTGCAGAGATCCAGTTCAAAGGAAACAGACGAAGCACATCGAGATCCGCATGAACTAAATCTAGGACTTAGTACACGAGGGGATCAACGACATGCAATTATGTCCTTCATCAGAACAGACTATAGACATCTTCACCAATACCTTCACTAAGAGAAGTTACATTCTCTGTGTAATCGTCTTGGAGTGAAGGACACAGTTTCCTAAACTAATGGTTTCCTAGCAACTGTCAGTGCTTCTTTTTACATACATTGTACTTTGAGGGGGGTGTTCCCATGAGGTTTTCCCTCTTTCCTCATTTATTTTAGTGTATCTTTTGTATTTGGGTACCTAACATGGCCTTTTTTCCAGGACCCATTATTTATTTTCACCATAGTGATGTTTGTTAAATTTGGAATCATCGACAGTCATTCTCCAATGAGAGGCCATATGGGCCACCCTGAGGCTAGCCAGGGAGATTTGGAGAATCAACCAGTCTTGTGAGGTATTGACAAAATCCAAGGGGGATGTAAAACCTCTGTGAGTCAAACCACAATTCAGGATGAATGAGATGTTATGTGAGTCTAATGAAAAAGTCAGGGGGAACGTACAACCTCTGTGAGCATAGACAGTCTAGTGCAAAAATCAAGGGGAACATACAACCTCTGTGAGCATAGATAGACTAGTGAAAAATTAAGGGGGAACGTACAACCTCTGTGAGCCTAGTCAAACCTTGTGAGCCATGAGAAAAAGTCAAGGAATCTAGAAAAAGTTAGGTTGAATATAAAAATCCTATGAGCTAGAAACAAACGATATTCCTAATATTGAAAATGATATAAATGTATTGATCTAGTGCGTTGGCACATGTACATTATCCACCATGAAGAGAATTTTGAATTGCCTTGTAAAGAGTCGAGTTGTAACTAAAGTATCAAGTCTAGTTCTATTTTAGAACTAAAGTGTAATGTTGAGTTGTAACTGAAGTCTCAAGTCTAGTTCTATTTTAGAACTAAAGTGTAATGTTGAGTTGCAACTGAAGTATTAAGTCTAGTTCTATTTTATAACTAAAGTTTAATTTTGAGTGGCAACTGAAGTCTTAAGTCTAGTTTTATTTTAGAACTAAAGTGTAATGTTAAGTCTAGTTCTATTTTAGAAC
Source organism: Picea engelmannii (assembly GCA_009831015.1). Taxonomy (NCBI): domain Eukaryota; kingdom Viridiplantae; phylum Streptophyta; class Pinopsida; order Pinales; family Pinaceae; genus Picea; species Picea engelmannii. Next base: position 976,561 of record ML776647.1, on the reverse strand, counting down.
TAAAGTGTAATGTTGAGTTGTAACTGAAGTCTCAAGTCTAGTTCTATTTTCGAACTAAAGTATACCAATCTCAAGTCTAGTTCTATTTTTGAACTAAAGTGTAATGTTGAGTTGTAACTGAAGTCTCAAGTCTAGTTCTATTTTCGAACTAGAGTATACCAGTCTCAAGTCTAGTTTGAACTAAAGTATGAAGTTGAGTTATGATTAACTCATGCAAACAGGTTACTTTTTTGAGTCTCTCCTCTTCTCCTCTTCAGCCTATATAAGAAGAGGTCGACACAGTTTTGATATTCAAGTTAAGGGTGAAGCAATAGAGGCACATATCAGTGATAAAGAGGCAGCATATCAATGTTGTATATCAACAATAGAGGAAGCATATCAAAGGTGTATTTCAGTAATGTCTTTTAGGTATTTGTCATGTCAGAGTCATCTTGGAAAGCTCTTTAAGAGAAGAACATTCATGGTGGATATTTGTAAGTGATATTACATTATTAATGCAATAAAGGAATATCATTTGCTGGGGTTTTTCTCCCTATACATGGTTTCCCTGGGGTATATTTGTTGTTGATGTGCATGCTTACTCATCTACATAGTTATTGCTATTCAATTATGATTTGGTATTGTTGAAGTGTATTAAGATGGAATCAACGTGTTAAAGAAAATAAAAGAATTAATCCGCATAAGAAATCAAGCTAATAATTTAACATGGTATAAGAGCTTAGGCTGTGTTAAAATGTGTTGAAGTGCAGCAGCAGGTACACACAAATCCAAGCTAGCTTGATTAAGTTTCCAGTGTGAGTTCCATGGAATCCTCCATTTCATTCAGGGCCGAGGATAGGCTCAAAGGAGCTACCAACTTCAATGTGTGGAAGCTCTGGATAACAAATATCTTGTAGGATCATGATCTTGAGAAGTATGTGACCATAGTGGTGGAGGAACCCACGAATAATGCAGGAAGAGAGGCCTTCAAGAAGAGTCAAGAAAAGGCCAAGAGAATCATCTTTGACTAAGTCAAAGGTGTAAATGTGTTGAACCTACACATAATAGAGCTAGCTAAACAATAATACACACATTTACAAAGAGAATTGGAGAAAGAAGAAGAAGGAGAGAAAGAATGAAAGAATTCTCATTAACCATTGTGAAAAATGAATAGTTTACACATGATATACTCTGTATAGCTCAATGAGTGCACACTGGAGGTGAATCAATGCGCCATAGTGGTTTTCTAGAGTGATATGGACACACACCAACAGTTACGGGAGTGAACTACCACCTAGCTGAGTTAACTAGTCAACTAGTCTTCAGTTAACTAACTGAACAGAGAGTAGTGAGGAGTTAACTCAGGGAATCAAGTATAATGTGCCACTCTGGTGATGATACCAAGGCAAGGTCTAATTAGCATGGTGATGACCCCAATGTTTCATGGTGACAAAACCAATGTAGCATCTAAACTCAACCTAACTAGTCAAACCGAAGTGTCAACTGAAAGAGAATATTCTCTAGGTGGAATATTCTCCCCTAAAATATAGGAGATTGGATAATGACTAATTATGACTAATAAACAAGGAAAAACCCTAGGTGTGTGTGAAGTAACTCCAACACCCCCCCCTGAAAATCATTATGGTGGAAATAAAGATTGGGTCCTGGTAATGAATCCATGTTAGGTACCCAAGTACAAAAGATAAATTGAAAATAAAGTGAGTAAAGAGGGAAAACCTCATGGGAAAAACCCCCCCTCAAGGTACAATGTATGTAAAAATAAGAACTACAGCTGCTAGGCCACTGTGTCCTTCACTCCAAGACGACTTCACAGAGAATGGAATTTCTGCTCAATGAAGGTCTTGGTGAATATGTTTGTCGTCTGTTCTACTGAAGGAAAACACTGTAAGTCGATGATCCCCTCATGTACTAAGTCTTGGATGTAGTGCATGTGGATATCGATGTGCTTCGTCCGCTGCCTCTAAACTGGATCACTACAGAAATTCAAAGTGCTCTGGTTGTCACACCAGATGACAATCGGCCGATGAAACTAAATTCCCAACTCAGTGAGAAAATGTTGTAGCCACATAGCCTGAATGGTTATGTTAACTACCCCTCTGCACTCTGCCTTGACTAAAGATAGAGAAATGGTAGCTTGCTTCTTGCTCGACCAACAAATAGGCCCGGAACCAATACTGAGTGATTAACCAGATGTGGACTTGCGATCAATGTTATCGCCAGCCCAGTCGGAATCAGTAAACCCGATGAGAACTAATGTAGATTCTATTTCATAATGAATCCCAAAGGTGAAGGTTCCCTATACGTATCAAAGGATAAGCTTTGCAGCTTTCCAATGTAGCTCATGCAACTCCTGCATGAACCTGGAAACTGCGCCAACTGCATATGAGAGTTCTGGTCTGGAGTGTGTGAGATACAACAAGCTCCCCACTAGTTGTTTGTACAATGTGTTATCAACTAGTGGAGTCTCCCCACCATCCTCAAGTTTGACTCCTGATAGGAAAGGAGTCAGAGCAGACTTGCAGTCTATCATGTGAAATATCTCAAGGAGATCTCGTGCATACTTGGCCTGAGACAGTTTGATGTCTGATGCATCCTGATTGATCTCGAGTCCAAGTAAGAAGTGTAGCATACCCATGTCCGTCATCAAAAACCTATCATGTAGAATCCTCTTGACTGCAACAATCGTTGAAGTCGAGCACCCGGTGAATAACAAATCATCAACATACAGAACTAAAAGTAGAAGTGAATCAACCATCTTGAGCATGTAGAAATTCAAGTCTGATTTACAATGTACAAAGCTCTGTGAAAACAAGTAGGAATCCATCTTGGCATACCATGCCCTCGGAGCCTGCTTGAGGCCATAAAGTGACTTCTTCAGTCGAAAGACTAAATATGAGTCTTGTATAAATCCCTGGGGCTGCTCCATGTAGATCTCCTTAGAGATATCACCATGAAGAAATGCATTTTTCACGTCCATCTGATGGACTTCCCATCCTTTGGTTGCCGCAATGGAAAGTGCCAATCGAATGGAATCCATCTTCGCTACTGGAGCGAAGGTCTCATCATAGTCAATACCATGAACCTACTGAAAGCCTTTGGAGACAAGCCTGGCTTTGTATCTGTTGATCTATCCATCCACTGCACTCTTGGTCTTGTAGACCCATCTGCATTTGACAATTTTCCTCCTAGAAAGAAGGGGAACTAGATCCCAAGTCTGGTTCTCAAGGAGGGTGTTGTACTCCTCCTGCATGGTGTATTCCCAAAAGGGATTTCCAGCAACCTCGCCATAAGACTTTGGATCTGAAGATTGAACCAAGAAAAGATGCCTGGAAGGCAATGGTTCAGTGGAAATGAGTGCAACAGGAGGCTCCTCGAAATCAGATCGAGTCCTATCAGTTGGATCACCAACGAGATCCCATGCATCCTGAAGAGTAGTTTGTTCCCACTTGGGCCTCTGCTCTGGCTCTGCAACTGCATCTGGATGCTCTGAATCTACATATGAATATATTGAATCTGAATCTGAATCATCTGATTCCTTTGAATTAGAACTCTTTTCTGAAGAAGAGTCGGCATGTGCATGCTCATCATCTCGAACAGGTGGAAGAGTGAAGGTGTCTACATGTGGTTGTTGAGGTTCATGCGAGATACTTTCCTCGAATTGGACACTGCGCTCAATGATGAGTCAGTCTGAGGAAATACCAATAAGCTGATATCCCTTCACACTATCAGGGTATCCAACAAAAATGCACTCAGTGCTCTGTGGATCAAGTGCCTTCCTTTTTTCAGAGGGAATCCTGGCCCATGCACGTGAACCGAAAATGCGAAAATGGGTCACTTGGTTTTTGAGGCCACTCCAAGCCTCGTAGGGGGTCTTATCCTTGACAAATCTATGGGGAGATCTGTTTTGGATGTATGTTGCACAGTTAAGTGCTTCGACCCATAGTATTTGTGGTAGTGACTTTGCATGCACCATGCAAGATGTCATCTCCTTTAGAGATCGGGTTTTCCGCTCAGCAACTCCGTTTTGCTGCGGAGTATAGGGAATTGTGTGTTGCAACTGGATCCCTACCTCATGGAAAAGATTATGGATATCATGATTTACATACTCTCCTCCGTTATCAGTTCAGAGGACTTTGATCTTCTTTCCAGACTATGTCTCAACCAAGGCTTTGAAATCTTTGAGGTGTTGAAAGACCTCGTATTTTTTCCTGAGAAAGTAGATCCATGTAAAACATGAGAAATCATCAACAAAAATGAGAACAAACCTCACTTTGTTGATGGATGGATGTGGAAAATGACCCATAAGGTCACTGTGGATCATATCTAAAGGTGTAGAGTCTCTCTGAGACTTTCCCTTGTCGAATTTCCCTTGAGGGTGTTTCTCGAGAACACATCCTTCACACACTCCCTTGGATAAATGGATATCTGGTAGACCATCAACCAATCTGTGCTTGCTAGGATGTTGCATGTATCTGAAATTAAAATTTCCAAACCTTTCATGCCATATCCTACTACTTTCATCAACATGAGTAAGCAGTAAAGCAGAATCAGGTTCAATGAATTCAGAAAATGTATACAATCTAGACTGATGATTTACCTCACCGGTAGCAACCCTGGAGTTGGTTTGCATGTCGTAGATGTCCACAAAATTTGGTGTGAAGATGAATTTATTTTTGGTGCTGGAATTCGTCATCTAATATACAGAGAGAAGGTTGACAGAAAGTTTGGGAACATGCAACACGTTCTCGAAGCTTCCATTGGTGAGTTCAATCCTTCCTTTGTCGGTGACTTCAACAGAAGAGTTGTCCCCCATCATAATAGGAGGAACTTTGCATGCATCCAAAGAATAAAATACTAAATCTGATGAAGCCATGTGATGTGGATGCTCCTGAATCAATGATCCAAGCATCGAGAGAGGAGTTGATGGCAATCAAGGCATGGCTAGAATTTCCTTTCTTGGAATCCAGATCTTCTGGCTTCTTCTTCTTGGCACCCTTAGGGATGCGATCTCTAAGGTTGTTTATTGAAGTATTTGAGACATCAAATCTATTTTTTTTTTCATGCATGTGGATTCCGAATGGAATTCTTTATGACAATATGTTCATTTCTCTCATTTTGTTCCCTTTTCTCCTTTGGATCCAGAGGCATCGGTGAAGGGTTTTGTGTACCCTTCCTTCTTCGGATGTGCATGAGATTTATGTTTATCTTTATCTTTATATTTCTTATATTTGTGGCTGCCATCATGCATAGTGAGTGCATGTGCCCTTGGGCCTTTGATTGTGCCCATGTTGATGAGCTTGGTTTGCTCTTGTGTCAGGGATTCGATAAATTCCTCAAGAGAAGGCATCTTCCAGGTGGCTCTGGAGGCGAATCTGATAGTATGGAATGTGGATACGAATAAAGAGAATTCAGGACCAAGCTTGGAGAGAAGGGTGAGAACCATTTGTTTCTCCTCTGTTGATTTATCAACCCCGCAAGCTTTTAGTTGCGACAGTAAATCCTTGAATTTTGTAAAGAAATCTTGGATATTGTCGAATCTTTTTGGATCCAATGTGAGAAACTCGACCTCCAGCATGTGTCCCCTCATCTCATCATGTTTTCCAAAGAACCCTTCCAAGGTTTTCCAGGCTTCATTGGGAGTCTTACAGGAAGATATGTGAAAAAGGAGATTGGGAGAAACAAGACTGCAAATTGTTTTGAGTGCCTCATCCATGCGATTTAAGTACTTGGATTTTTCTATGGCTGATGTTGGCTCTATATCTATATTCATGGTTAACCTGTACAACCCTATGGATTGGAGATGTATGGCTATTTTCTCCTTCCATGAAAAATAGTTGTAAGGTGTAAGAATGAATTCTTTTTGGAATTCCATCTTTCCCTCATGGGAAACCCCCCCCCCCCCCTTAAATTACAATGCATAAAAAAAATAAAAATGAGAAGGAACAAAAAGCAATTGCTAAGCAACTGTGTCCTTCACTCCAAGAAGACCTCACAACTGTGCAAGTTTGTGCTTGTTGACGATTTTTTTAAATATGTAGATGTCTACATGGATCTGATGAAATATATGCACCATTGAGATGTCCACACATGTCCACTTTATCTTCTTGTAATTAAGAATATCCAAATAAATTTTGGATGAAATTTTGAAAACCGTGTGGCCATTTCCGGAAAAACGCTGAAATTTTGTTGTCTTTTGAAATTGGACATTTTCCCGAGAGGAATTCAAATGTCCAATTTGTTTCTGCAAATTGTTCTCAAAAAATATCATAATTGAGTCTGATGTGCGCAACTCCCTTTTTGTCTCCTGAGATGCATGCATTGTGCATGAAAAAGTGTCTGCATGTGACTCCTGAGATGCATGCCATATATCTTCCACATGAATTTCAGAAAACAAATCTGAAATGGAGTAGACATCATCTTCAATTAATGGAATACAAATTTTTGCAAATACTTTTGTAGAAGACTCTTCAGAATAAGAGGCTTGATCTTCTGACAGTTTCTCTTCTAGATCTATCTTTCTAATATCCTACATGAAATATTCACAATATTCTTTAATCCCAAATAGAACCTCCAATATGGTCCATAATTCATTTGGAGTTTATTCTTGTGATTCTTCATATACTTGATGGAAAAGTTCAGGAGAAACATACATGCAGATACTTCCTATGGCCAGATCTTGTCTATTGAGAAAGTCATTTTTCTCACTGGAGGAATCGGGCTCTACTTCCATTGCCATATTTATTTGGTGCAAGCCTCTACATCTAAGATGAATCAAAATTTTTGGCTTCCATTCCAAATAGTTATGAGGCGTGAGAAGTATTCTCGATGAGTAAAACATAGATTCCATCTTTCTGTGTTCTTCACCAGTACCTACAAAAATAATTTGGTGTATCTTTTGCTTAAAAATCCATCAACTCTGATAACATGTAAATGTGTTGAACCTACACATAATATATCTATCTAAACAATAATACACACATTTGCAGAGAGAATTGGAGAAAGAAGAAGAAGGAGAGAAAGAAAGAAAGAATTATCATTAATCGTTGTGAAAAATGAATAGTTTACACATGATATACTTTGTATAGCTCAATGAGTGTGCACTGGAGGTGAATGAATGCACCATAGGGGTGGTATACAGTGATCTGGACACACACCAATAGTTACAGGAGTGAACTGCCACCTAGTTGAGTTAACTAGTAAACTAGTCTTCAGTTTATTGATTGAACAGARAGTAGTGAGGAGTTGACTCAGGGAATCAAGGCTAATGCACCACTTTGGTGATGATACCAAGGAAAGTTCGAATTACCATGGTGATGATCCCAATGTTGCATGGTGACAAAACCAATGCAGCATCTAAACTCAACTCAACTAGTCAAACTGAAGTGTCAACTGAAAGAGAATATTCTCCCCTAAAATATAGGAGACTAGATAATGACTAATTATGACTAATAAATAAGGAAAAACCTTAGGAAAAAGAAATCCTAGGTGTGTGTGAAGTAAATCCAACAAAATACAGTATAATGCCTGTAATGACTTCGTTAATGACTTCCAAGGACTGTATGGATACCTTGGTGAATTTGTATGAGAAACAAGATCCAAGTCAGAAGAGGACACTTAAGCTCAAGCTTAAGTATTTGAAGATGGAGAAAGGTGAATCAGTGGCATCTTTATGTTCCAGGATAGCCCAAATCAGAGATCGTCTTTTGGTCATAGGGGTGATAGTGGACAATGATGATTCAGTGCAAGCCATTTTTTACGGTCTTCCTTCTTCATGGGATACCTTCTTATCTAGTGTAAGTGGGAGAGATATTCAGCCCACGTTTGAGAGGTTATGGCATGATTGCCTCCAAGAGGAGAGTCACACAGCTACAAGGAGTGAGCCAATGAAAGAAGAGCACTCAAATTTAGCATCAAGATTCAAGGGAAAGAAGAAAGACACTTTCCAAAAGGGCTCTCAGAGGAAGCCAAACACCAAAGGTACATTCAAAGGCAAGAATATTGATACATCTAAGATTAAATTATTTAGTTGTAAGAAGTTGGGTCATTTTGCTAAAGATTGTTGGTTTAGAAAGAAATATCCAAGGAAAGGGAAACATCATGCCTCAACTGCTGAGGATGATGAATCCAAAAGAAATCAGAAAATTCCTTCTAATGAGAAAGAAAATAGAAAATAATATTACTTGGTTTTTTCCTTATCCGGTTCAGTTTTCACGAGGCCGAAAACTTGGTTAGTATATAGTGGTGCATCAAAGAACATGACAGGGTACAAGGAGATCGTTTTAGATTTCGAGACAAAATCTTTTGCAGAGTAGGTTGAGATTCGAGATGACAAATGTTACAAGATAGAGGGAGTAGGCTCTATCTCTAGATTGGAATCTAGAGCTAGACTTCATGTTGATGAAGTATTATATGTTTTGTGGCTCAAGAAGAATCTATTATCAGTTGCAACCCTTGAGGACAAGGGATTTTGGGTGATCTTCAAGGATAGGAAGGCACTACTATGGGCTAAAGGTAGCCACTTAAGTACAGCATAACCCTTTGGAACTCGCAGTGGAGGACTGTACGTCGTATAAGGACAGTCGGTTCATGCATTGGCTCATGATGTGACTAGCTCCAACGAGTTGTGGAACATAAAAATTTGACATCTTCATTACAAATCTCTTCCATATCTACATAACATGGTATGTGGGATGCCCTCTATTTCTCTTATTAAAAATGAAATTTGTAAGGGATGCATGCTAGGTAAAAATATAAAGAAATCATTTTCTAGTAGTGACAACAGAGCTCGGAGAATCTTAGATCTAGTTCATTTTGATGTATGTGGTCCCATGTCATCTCCCTCACTCAGTGGTTGTTTGTATTATGTCATTTTTATTGATGATTACTCAAGAAAATGTTGGATATATTTTCTTAAAGCTAAAAGTGACACATTTGATAAATTCAAAGAGTATAAAGCCTTTATTGAAAAGCAGACATGGAAACACATCATAATCCTTAGAACAGACAATGGAGGGGACTTTGAATCTCTTCAGTTTGAGGATTTTTGCAATTCAGTAGGAATCAAGAGACAATTGACCATGCCATATAACCCTCAACAAAATGGAGTTGCTGAGAGGAAAAATAGGACAATTTGTGAGGCAGCAAAAGCAATGATGTTTGACCAGGATCTGCTAAATTCTTTATGGGAAGAAGCTACCTCCACTACCGTGTATATTCAAAACATGTGTCCACATGCTATCTTGAAGGACAAGACTCCTGAAGAGGTCTTCTCATGGATCAAATCTGAATTAGGGAATATAAGGATATTTGGGTGTCCTGTGTATATTCATGGCCCTAAGGAAAAGAGGACAAAGATGGATCCCTCGGGAAAGAAAGGGGTTTTTGTGGGGTACAGTGAGAACTCCAAGGCTCACGGGATTTATGTACCAAGTCAGAGGCAAATAGAGGTAAGAAAATATGTGACTTTCCATGAGGAAGCCGCATTTAAGAAGAAGAAGTAGTTCATCCAGCTTCACCCTCTTCTGAAAATGAAGAGTCATATGATCAGAGGGAGGAACCTCGTGAAGGGCCAAGTAATGATCCCTTAGAACCTATTGAAGTGTTAGAAAGAACTCTTGAAGAACCACCAACCAAAAGGAATCCAGGGTGGCTTAAAGAAATAGTGCAGGAAGCAGAAAGGATAGTTTCTCCCAAAGGAACTCTCAGGGAAAGTAAGAGGCCTCATAGGTTTGGAGACTATGTTTCACTAATGAGAAGAATTAGTGATATCAAACCTTATTCATTTGAATAAGAAGATAAATTACAAGTATGGAAGGATTCCATGTGATCCGGATTATTTTCGGCACGAAATGAGAGCGGAGATATAATAAAGAAATGCGCAGAGATATCACGTATATCCAGTAATATAACAGAAACATATCAGAGATGCAACCATAAACACAGAGATACAGTAATACACGATTTCTATTAATGAAAGAAATGTACAGATACTGTAAAAATACAGAGTCAAAGACTCGCTAGAATGGTGACAGCTTATCTCTGAGAAGAGATGTGACGGCTACTCACATTCGCAAGAAGATGGTTACAATGAGGCTCTGGAGGCCTTTTTTACACTAATCGGGAATGCCAAAATTCCTAGACATCCAAAAACCTAACACTAGGAGATGAAGCGCCAAAAGTCATGTGGGCCCCGTTTGGGTAAGTTGGTGCATCAACTTCCCGGGGTCGTAACTTTTGCATACGATCTCCGATTTAGGCATATGATAGCTCGTTGGAAAGATCTATCCGAGAACTACAACTTTTGGCTAGAGCAACATTGATCTACGATCCATGTTGCTCCCATTTTTCTCAAAAAACATCGTTTAGGGCCTCAAAATGGCCTCGGAAGTTAAAAACTGCTAAAAATAGTAAATTACCAAAATTGCCAGAAACATGTTTTGGGCCAGTTGGAGAAGGTGGGTGGCCACCGATATCCACCTGGATCACCATGCTTGAGGAATACAGGTCTATTATAAATAACGATGTTTGGGACATTGTGTCGAGGACAAAAGACAAATCAGTGGTTTCTTCCAAATGGGTCTATAAGATCAAACATGCAGTTGATGGAAGTGTGGAAAATTTCAAAGCAAGACTTGTAGCCAGAGGCTTCACTCAGAAAGAAGGAATCGAATATGAAGAGACTTTTTCCCCTGTAGCCAGGTATACCTCCATTCAAAATATTGTTGCTTTAGCTCTTGTTCTTGGTTGGAAGCTACATCAGATGGATGTAAAAATAACATTCTTGAATGGAAATATTGAACATGAGGTATTTTTGGAACAACCAGATGATTTTGTACTGCATAACAAAGGCACTCATGTATGCAAGATAAGGAATGCCTTGTATGGTCTTAAGCAAGCTTCCAGAGTTTGGTATGATAGGATTGATGGATTTCTTAAAAGCCTGGGATTTCATAAAAGTGATGTTGATGCAAATCTGTACTTCAAGGTAAGAGGTAACCAACCTGTTATATTAATCATGTATGTTGATGATTTATTTATAACAGGAGATGAAGGGATAATAGACTGGTGTAAGAGGGAGATAATCTCAGAATTCGAGATGAAAGACTTAGGCTTGATGCATTACTTCCTAGGATTGGAAGGATGGCAAAGATAGGGCGAGATATTTTTGGCACAAGGAAAATACACAGTAGATGTACTAAAGAGGTTTGGTATGATGGATTTCAAATCCATGTCTACTCCAATGATTACCAACCTGAGGAAGTTGCACGATTCTAATACAGGTTCATATTTGGTGGATCCCACCATGTGTAGGAAATTGATTGGATCATTGATGTACATGATCCACACTAGGCCATATATATGCTATGTAGTGATTGCAATGAGTCAGTTCATGACTGAATCAAGACAGAGACATTGGGTGGCAGAAAATCACATCTTCAGATATCTCAGAGGGACCATTACTTATGGTCTGAGATATACATCCAGTGGTGGTTTATTTATGCATGGGTGTGCAGATGCTCACTTGGCAGAAATCCCATTGGATCGAAAGAGTACTTCTGGATACTGCTCTAGTTTAGGATCCCCTATGATCTCTTGGTCAAGATGGAAGCATGGATCCATTGCACAAAGTACATCAGAGGTTTAGTACATTGCAGCAAGTGATGCTAGAAAGGAAGCAGTATGGCTCGGAAAATTGGTTTTTGGGTTGTTTGCTGACAAGCTCAAGATGACGATGGTTCACTGTGATAATAAAAGTTGCATAAAATTGACAGAGAACCTAGTATTTCACGACAAGTCAAAACATATTGAAATGAGGTACAACTACATCTGAGACTTGGTCCAGAGAAAAACTATAAAGTTACAGTACATAGCCATAAGCGAGCAGGTAGTTGATATCCTGACCAAGCCTTTGACCTTGAGACAGTTTGTGCAGCTGAGAGGCAAGCTTGGTGTGACTGAGAATGACTCCCTCACTGAGAGGGAGCGTTAAATTTGGCAGCATGGACAGTCATTCTCCAATGAGAGGCCATATGGGCCACCCTGAGGCTAGCCAGGGAGATTTGGAGAATCAACCAGTCTTGTGAGGTATTGACAAAAGCCAGGGGTAATGTATAACCTCTGTGAGTCAAACCAAAAGTCAGGATGAAGGAGATGCTATGTGAGTCTAATGAAAAATTTAGGGGGAACATACAACCTCTGTGAGCATAGACAGTCTAGTGCAAAAGTCAGGGGGAACATACAACCTCTATGAGCATAGACAGACTAGTGCGAAAGCAGGGGGAATGTATACCCTTTGTGAGCCTAGTCAAACCTTGTGAACCATGAGAAAAATTCAAGGCATCTAGAAAAAGTTAGGTTTAATATAAAATTCCTATGATCTAGAAACAAACGATATTCCTAATATTGAAAATGATATAAATGTATTGATATAGTTCGTTGGCACGTGTAACATTATCCACCATGAAGAGAATTTTGAATTGTCTTGTAAAGAGTCGAGTTGTAACTAAAGTATCAAGTATAGTTCTATTTTATAACTAAAGTGTAATGTTGAGTTGTAACTGAAGTCTCAAGTCTAGTTCTATTTCAGAACTAAAGTGTAATGTTGAGTTGCAACTAAAGTCTTAAGTCTAGTTCTATTTTAGAACTAAAGTGTAATGTTGAGTTGCAACTGAAGTCTTAAGTCTAGTTTTATTTTAGAACTAAAGTGTAATGTTGAGTTGCAACTCAAGTCTTAAGTCTATTTCTATTTTAGAACTAAAGTGTAATGTTGAGTTGTAACTGAAGTCTCAAGTCTAGTTCTATTTTCGAACTAAAGTATACCAGTCTCAAGTCTAGTTCTATTTTCGAACTAAAGTATATCGGTCTCAAGTCTAGTTCTATTTTCGAACTAAAGTGTAATGTTGAGTTGTAACTGAAGTCTTAAGTCTAGTTCTATTTTCGAACTAGAGTATACCAGTCTCAAGTCTAGTTCAAACTAAAGTATGAAGTTGAGTTATGATTAACTCATGCAAACATGTTACTATTTTGAGTCTCTCCTCTTCTCCTCTTCATCCTATATAAGCAGAGGTTGACCCCTCTCTTCAACACAATTTTGATATGCAGTTTAAGGGTGAAGCAATAGAGGCACATATCAGTGATAAAGAGGCAACATATCAATGTTGTATATCAACAATAGAGGCATCATATCATAGTTGTATTTCAACAAGGTATTTTAGGTCTTTGTCAGGTCAGAGTCATCTTGGCAAGATCTTTAAGAGAAGAACATTCATGGTGGATATTTGTAAGTGATCTTACATTATTAATGCAATAAATGAATATCGTTTGTTGGGGTTTTTCTCCCTGTACATGGTTTCCCCAGGGTATATGTGTTGTTGATGTGCATGATTACTCATCTACATAGTTATTGCTATTCGATTATGATTTGGTATTGTTGAAGTGTATTAAGCTGGAATCAAAGTGTTGAAGAAAATAAAAGAATTAACCTACATAAGAAATCAAACTAATAATTTAACAATGTTCAGGGGGGGTGTTGGAGATACTTCACACACACCTAGGAATTATTTTTCCTAAGTTTTTCCCTATTTTTACTAGTCATTATTCAGTCTCCTATAGTCTAGGGAGAATATTCTCTTCAGTTTGATCAGTTGAGTGGAGTCTAGATTCCACATTGGGATCATCACCATACAACATTGGGATCATCGTTAGCTAATGTGCATTATCCTTGGGATCATCACCAGACTTTCACATTACTCATGATTCCCTGATCTCCTCCTCACTTCACTCTATTTCAGTTAGTTAACTGAAGACTAAGAGACTAGTTAACTCAGACTAGGTGGCAATTAACTCCCGTAACTGCCTGAGAGACTAGAATAGGTGGTAGTTTACTCTCGTAATTGTTGGTGTGTGTCCACATCACTCTATACCACCACTATGCCACATTTACTTCTCCTCCAGTGCACATTAGTTGATTTATACAGAGTATATAATGTGTAAATTATCATTCATTCATTTGGTTAATGAGAATTATTCCATTCTTTCTCTCATACTTCTGTTTTCTCATATTTTCTTTGCAAACTGTGTATGTCATTTGATATCTAGAGCTATTTTGTGTAGGTTCAACACATTTACAAATTGGCCTTTAATTTGTATACTTGTGTTATTTTTAGTTGAAAAGATAATTGAGCAAACAAACTCTTAAAGAAATTTGTTTTAAAGGTTTTGTTTCATTTTAAATAATACACTTAGGTTGAACTCCAAGTTATTAAAGTACATGTTTTATAGGCATGTGAGCCAGGATGTTAGGCGTGAGTGCCCATCTGTATATAAGTATTTTTGGGGCCTGCATGCTTATGTTTTGAGGTTTCTACCTTTTAAGAGAAATTTCAATTTATTATGGTTTAGTCTAAAGGACCAATGGTTTGGCATTTTCCCAACTCCCACCAAATCATTGGTTTTTGTAGATTTATTCTTCAATGATTCCATTCCACCAAATGGCACCATAGAAATTGATGTTGGCTCAATGTATCACCTTTTCCACACCTTTTCCATCTGCATAACTCTTGAACTTTGAGTAGGCTAACACAGAGGACACGGGGACATATGGAATATTTAATTGCGCAACAAGGTACACATGGAATATTTAATGGGACAACAACATTACTTATTCCCCACCATGCCCATTCCTCAAATTTTCAAAATATCCCATACCAATGTCATCAAATGTCAATTTACTAAAACAGTGCAAGATACAACAAGGGACTGCAATTTCACCATGCAAGCCATATCACATGAAGTGAAACCATAAGATGGTGTGAGAAATTTCAGAGCAACCCAAAAATTAACAATAGTGATAGTGTGGATGTTGGGAACTTTGAAAAAGGGATATAGAACTAAGCAAGATTGACTAAATCAAGCGTGAATGTTGAGATTGATGTTAGGTAAGGAAGAGGATGTATAAATAAGGAGCCCATGACGAATAAACATGAAAAAAGTGTGATCCAAGAAAGAAACAAAGGGAACCTTTTCTAGATGATAAAAATAAAATGGGGAAAACACATTCATATGTATAGACCTAGGTAAGGGGATAAACAATGGGGAATTTGCAATGTCAATAATCCATATCTAGATGAAAAATTCATCATGTAAAAGTTTCATGGTGTATACTTGTTTAAAAATTCATTTTCCTACTTGATATAGACATATGGTGTGAGTAATAGGTTTTTCATACTCTTCCACCCTTGTTTCTCATGGCCCATGAATTAAAGAGGTTGTTTTCTCAGAATTTCCTATGTCATTTCCCTCTAACTAGTGGTTTTCTAGTGCAAATACAGGGGGTTTTGTTAGTTTATTTAATGCGTGCATGCGTCCTTCTTAACATTGGGGGGATAATACCCAGGGTTCGTCCAGAGTTGACCAACAAATACCCCAAAGAATCATTATATCAATCTTCATCGAAGTTCAAAGAAGGTCTCACCCGAGACGCAATGAGGTTCACAGAGACCATCTGGTATTATGTCGGGGATGAAGGACTAGACACACATAGATCCATCTAGCTTGTTATTCATACAATCCATAGCTGACAACTTACTATTATCAATATGTAAAACAATACACATACATATCCAAATAACACATGAATGACACATGATAGATCAGAATCATTGTAGCTTTATTATTCCTTCCATTCCATTAAACAAAAGCATACATTAAGCAAATATTATATGAAAACAACAGAGTCTTTGATTTCTCATATAGTTCCCAGATTTACAATACATCGCTCCATGCACATTATTTCAAGACTTAGACATGTGATATACTCGGGCTACAATAGCATACATTATAATACTACAGAGGCTCAGAGAGTGAGATCGACAACACAACAAACAGAAACTTATCGGGGAGCAATAAAATAAAAACAAATGCGTAAATAAAACATAGAACATACACAACAAAATAGAGACACAAATATACGTGGTTCACCCAGTGTGGTCTATGTCCACCAGAGAAATTGCCAGGTCCTTCCTTTTTATTATCCAGCAAATGAAGGGATACAACCTACAACATACCCAATGTAACTTCCTCTTCTTTCTCTCACAATATCCTCTCTCAAAATACAATATTTGCAATGATGCATAGCCACAATGCATTTCCCTTATAAAAAAGGGTTTCCTTCTAGGGAAAAAAAACCCTAACATAACTTTTGTCGTCAGATCTGCGACCTTATAATGAACGGTCCAGATTTACTATGAAATTGCAATATACACTTACAAGGAAATTTTTACTTCAGGGGGGCGCTTTCCCCCAGACCCCGTAGGGGGGGAAAGTCCCCCCTGCAACCCCCCCCCCCATGTGGAGAGGTGTACAGTCTTCATGGGGTATAAAAATGGTTGAAAACAAAGACTTATGAAATAGGAAGATAATCAGGCTCTACAACCAACAATATCCCACTTGGAGACTAATTACAACAACTCCATTGTTGTTGTACATGTTGGACTATACTCCACCTTGGACCTAGAAAATTTATCATCTTCACCTTCATCCTTGAAGATGAACTAAAACTGAGCAGGAACTCAGTTTCTCCCTAGTTACTCCCTTTATTAACATGTCTACAGAATTTTGGCTAGTGTGTATCTTTTCCAACTTCAAATGTCCATCTTCCAAGATGGATCATATGAAATGGCACCTGAGTTGTATATTCTTAGTCTTCGAATGGAAGGCTGAGTTATTTTTAAGATGAATGGAACTCTCTTTATCACAGTAAAACATGTTATTCTCTTGCTTCTTTCCAAATTCCTCCATAAACCTATGTAACCAAATCATCTCTTTACTAGCCTCTGTAGAAAAAACATACTTTGCCTTTGTTGTTGAAAGTGCAACAACCTTTTGCAGTTTTGAAATAAAACTTATTGTTGTTCCACCTATAGTAAAAACATACCCTGTGGTGCTCCTCCTGCTATCTTTATCACCTACCATATCTAAATCAACATATCCATGTAGAACAGTGTATGAACCTCCAAAACATAATACATGAGTAGCAGCACCTTTCAAATACCTGAGAATCCACTTTACTGTCTCTCAATGTTATTTACCGAGATTGTTCATATACCTACTCACAACTCCCACTGCATGTGCAATATCTGGTCTTGTGCAAACCATCGCATACATCAAGCTACCAACTGTTGATGAATAAGGGAACTTGGACATTTATTTTATCTCCTCCTATGTCTTGGGACACATTTCTTTGGTTAATTTGAAATGCCTGGCCATAGGTGTACTAATTGGTTTTGCATTTTTCATTCTAAACCTCTCCAACACCTTCTCTATGTACTCACCCTGAGACAATGTCAAATTGTGATTTTTCCTATCTCTTGTTATTCTCATACCAAGGATTTTCTTTGCAGCACCCAAATCCTTCAGTGAAAATGAATTATCTAATTTCTTCTTGAGCACATTTATATCCTTCACATTATACCCTCCAACAAGCATGCCATCTACATACAATTGAAAGATAATATAGCTTCCATTTTCTAGCTTTTTAAAATAAACACAGTGATCAGAATGACATCTATTATAAAATTGTTCTATCATAAACCTATCAAAATTCAAATACCATTGTCTTGGAGCTTGCTTTAGTCCATACAAGATCTTCTTCAACCTGCATACCAAATTTTCCTTCCCTTTGACCTCATACCCCTGTGGTTGTTGCATATAAATATCTTCCTCCAAATCCCCATGGAGAAAATTTATTTTTACATCTAATTGTTCAAGATGTAAATATTCAACTTCCACAAGACTTAAAATAGTCCTAATTGAAGTCATTTTAACAACAAGAGAAAATATTTCAACAAAATATATACCTTTTTTTTTGCAAACCCATTTACAACAAGTCTAGCCTTGTACAGTTTTTTGCCTCCATCTTCTTCCTTCAACTTGTAAACCCATTTATTCTACAATGTTCTTTTTCCTGCAGGAAACTGAACCAAATCCAAATTATGGTTATTTACCAGGGAATCCATTTTATATTTCATGCCTTTATCCCACTTATTTTTAGTGTCTACCTGCATTTCCTCTTCATAACATTATGGTTCACTAGACTCAATCAACAATAAATAACACAATGAAGGAGATTATTGTTCAGGGGGTATACTTAACCTCGCAGATATTCTAACAAAACTTGCATGAGTTTGAGGTACATGTTGCTCCTATTGTTGTACATTTTGATTTTCCGGTACCTGTGGAATATCTTTTTCAGTGATCTCATCAGGCACTATGTATTCTAGTTTTTTTTTTTCCTATTTATTTCCATGCAATAGATCTTTGTACATGACCTTCTCATTGAATATGACATCTCTACTCCTAATTATTTTGTGATTTTCATAATCCCATAAGCAATAACCAAAATCATTAACACTGTATCTAATAAAGGTACACTTCTTGGATTTTTCCTCAAGCTTTGTTCTATTTTCTTTATCAATATGGGCAAATGCTTCACAACCAAAAGTATTTAAAAAGGAATAGTTTACCTTTTTACATGTCCATGCCTCCTCTGGAATTCCACCATCCAAAGAGCTTGAAGGTCCTTTGTTTATTAAGTAAACAACAATATCTACAACATATGCCCAGAAATGTAAGGGAAACCCAACATGCAATCACATACTCCTTGCATGCTCCATGGTTGTCTTGTTCATCCTTTCTGACACACCATTTTCTTGTGGTGTTCCTGGAACTGTTTTCTCTCTAAGAATCCCATTGTATGAACAATAATCATCAAACTCCTTTTTGCAATATTCACCTCCATTATCTGATCTGAGACACTTCAACCTTTTTCCTGTCTCATTCTCAACCAAAGTTGTTCATTTCTTAAAAGTATCAAAAACATCAATTTTTTGTCGAATGCAATAAACCCAAGTTTTTCTAGTTGTGTCATCAATAAAAGTATAATAATAACGAGAGACACCAAGAGGTGATACCTGATATGGTCCCCATACATCCATATGCACAATATCTAACCTTTCACTCTGAGAAATCTGACTCTCTTTTGTTTTCCATAAACACAATGCTCACAGAAATCCAAATCAATTTGCTTAAGATATGGAAACAAAATTCTTTTGTGAAGTATCTGCATCCCCTTCTCACTCGTGTGTCCAATCCTATGATGTCGTAGTGATGTATCCACTCTTTTACAAGCTAAAGAGATAGAAGAGTCAATATTACCAGTACATAAATACAATGTACCTACCTTCTCTCATTTTTCTATCACCAATGATCCTTTGGTGA
Source organism: Picea engelmannii (assembly GCA_009831015.1). Lineage (NCBI taxonomy): Eukaryota > Viridiplantae > Streptophyta > Pinopsida > Pinales > Pinaceae > Picea > Picea engelmannii. The sequence goes on along the minus strand of ML776647.1, from coordinate 957,286 downwards.
CCTTCCACGCCTTATCTGTAAATATGGATATACAATCTTCACTTTCCAACTGCCCTGTTGAAATTATATTTTTCTTTAGATCTGGAACATGTCTTATCTCTTTCAACAACCATTGGTTTCCATTCCTTTGTTTTATTTTTACCTTTCCCATTCTAACAATTTTTCATGGTGCATCATCACCCAAATGAACCTGTTCAAAATCACCTTGAACATAATCTAGAAAATGTTTCCTATGGGGTGTGGCATGAAATGAAGCCCCGGAATCTACTACCCAAGACTGAGAAATATTATCTATAGAAAGAATCAAAGAATCTTGTAACACATCACCTATTACATTTGTTTTCTGGTTTTTCTCCTTATGTCCATCTCTTTGTTTCTTTGGAGCTCTACAGTCTTTCCTCAGATGTCCTTTCTTCTCACAATTCCAACACTCCATCATTCCCAGTATGGATTTGGATATGCCCTTCCTAGAATTCTCATGGTTCCCTAAGCCCTTTCCTCTATCCTTTTGTCTTCTCATGTTCTCCATGTTTAACGCATTACCTGATGTATCACCTGTTCTTTTCCGTCGCATTTCCTCGCTAAAGATAACACCAACAACATCATCAAATTTTAAAGTGTTTGAACTAGATATAGAGTTACTTACAGCCATGACCAAGTCAATCCAACTTTATGGCAATGAGCACAAGATTAGAACAACCCTGACCTCATCATCAAAGTCTACTTTTACAGAACTTAGCTGATTAGTAACTGTATTAAATTTATTTAAATGATGTGCAGACCCACCTTCTGATATCTTCATATTAAATAATATCTTCATTAGAAATACCTTTTTGGACATCGAGGGTTTTTCATATAGTTTATCCAATGTGTCCATCAACTCCTTCATTGTCTTTTCTTTCGAAATATTGAAATCCACCAATGCTTCCAGGCTCAACCATATCATTCCTAGTGTCTTTATGTTAAGAACCTCTCGTTCTTCGTCCTTCATGGTCGATGGCTTCTTTTCTATTCCACCCAATGGTAGGAATAGATCCTTATGATATAAATAGTATTCCATCTACATCTTCCATAAATGGTAGTTTTGGTTGTTAAATTTCTCGACCCTAAACTTTCCATATTCTGCCATTACTCCCACTCAAACCAGGAACCCTATTTTCCTGCGAGTTGCCTTTTGCTCTAATACCTGTTGTTGGAAAAACATGATCACAGAGCAATAAAATAAAATAAAAATGCGTAAATAAAACACAAAATATACAAAATACAATAGAGATACATATATACGGGGTTCACCCAGTTTGGGCTACGTCCACTAGAGAAATTGACAGGTCCTTCCTTTTTATTATCTAGCAAATGAAGGGATACAACCTACAGCACATGCGTTGTAACTTCCTCTTCTTTCTCTCACAAGCTCCTCTCTCATAATACAATATTCACAATGATGCATATCCGCAATACATTTCCCTCATAAAAGAGGATTTACTTCTAGGGAAAAAAAAACCTAACATAACTTCTACCTTCAGATCTGTGACCTTATAATGAACTATCCAGATTTACTCTGAAATTACAATATACATTTACAAGAAAATTTTTCCTTCCTCAATGGGGAACGATGTCCCACAAACCCCCTGTCAAGGGCCCACTTTCCCCCAAACCCCCCAGTCGAGGGGATGATCCCCCCAGACCTTGTAAGAGGGGCAAGCCCCCCTTGCAACCCCACTACATGGAGGGGTGTACAGTATTTTGGGGTGTACAGTCTTCATGGGGTATAAACACAGCTGAAAAGAAAGACTTATGAAACAAGAAGATAATCAAGCTCCACAACCAACACTTAGTGAATCCTCTAAGAAATTAACTAACTCTATTTATGATGTTGCTTCTTCCTTTTATATATTTCTCTTCTCAAGAGATCTGTCTCTTTCAATTCTTCTCCATTTTCTCTACTGACTAATAGTATCGCATGCTTCTTTTTCCTTCCTGCATTCCATATATCCTTTTTGGAATCATGGAAATATTAACTTCCTCTCCAACTCATATTTTGTCAGATCCACATTCCCTTGTGCTGTTGGCAATAATCATTTAGGAATATTGCCCAGTGATTCCTTTCTTGATTCTGACGCGCGTCTTCTTTCTTTCTATTGTGGTTCTCAAAACTTGAACCGACGCACATTTTATATACTTTGGAATTAATGTGAAATATCAAAACTTAGCCTAGCACACACTTGTTATCAATCCTTGCACAATATCTTTGGCACGTGCAAAACTGGAATGGGTGCACACAAATTTGTTTGTGAATCCATGCAATATTAACCCAAAACTTTGGGTGCCTATAGGCTCCCACCAATATTACTTGGCATGTCCTCGAGACAATTGCCTCGTCCTCAAGCCAACTGCCTCATGGAATTATTTTCACAATGGATGGGACAATGCTTCTGAGTAAGAGAAAATTATCAATATCGGAGAAAAATCTGAAACTGAAATGTGGTTGCAGTCGAGTTTGAGTAAGAGAAAATCATCTATCCGGGCTCTAGGTGTAACATGTAACCTAACATTGATTCAGGACTGATTGAAACATGTTGGTGGAGTTCATTTGGCCAAAGGGTAGAATATTCCCCTTCAATGGTGTCTGTAGTGATGAATGAGGGTTTTATTTAAAGCACACCATCCAGACACCACCCTGCTAAATAAGAAAAAGAAACTCCATATCCCTCAAGAGAGAGCATTATCTTCTACTTGTCTTTTTGTTCTAGTAAGATAAGACAAAAGACAAGGACCTTATAGCTTTGTGGAATGAAGAGCATGCAGCTTCAGGCTATCCATGTCAACAAAGGTGATTATCCATGGTGACAACCTAACCAGCTTCGAGCTTATAAAGATGGGGAATTTTCATAAGTATGAAGCACATTTTAGTGAATTGTGTGGACCTATGCTATGTATTTTTAAGGTGGGACCTCTTTCGAGCAACTGATGATAAATTGGAAATCTACGTGAAAATTGAATTGTGGGTTCTCGGGTAGTGTGACCTAATTGGGAGGGAAAAGTTACATTGACACTCTGCTAAGCCACGCCATGAACGGGAAAAATGGATGAGGATGGGTGAATGGGGGGAATTCCAGTGTGAATGATGGAGGAAGTCACAGGAGGGAGTGGGAGAGAGTGGGGCATGGATAATTTCTTGGGGAAAGGGAAAGAAGGGATTATAGAAAGGTTCGATGGAGATGGTGAATTGGAAAATATTTAGAAAGTGACATTGACGCATTACTAAGGGGGAGATCAAATTTTGGATATGTCATAATGGTAATTTTCCTTATGGAATGTGGCATCATAACTAACTACGTACCAATCTCATGTGTGAGATGCCCAAATCATATTGCTTAAGCTTTCAACCAACCATATCTCCATTGAACTCAACTGAGCCTTACGGGAGTTCACGGTCATGGCTAGGACCTTGTACTTATGTCATAACATTGACTTAATTTGGAAATCGAGGGAATATACAAGGCTATCATTCCATCAAATCTATATGTGTGACTAGAGTGTACTTTGTGCTACCAAAAAGGAAAATTATGCCAAATATCTAATCTTCTACATGTTATACAATCTACGCCTACCTACTCTACTAAACTGTAGGGTTGAGATAGGGGGATAAGTGGTGGTTGACCCCTGTGGACCATAGTGTACCTTCAACCTGCTACCATTAATAAGTCCCTTGAGTGATTTTCCTTGTAATTTAGCCAGCTTGGAGGCACCTGTTTCACTGATGTAGACTAACCGGAAAGGACCCAACCAATGCATACATAGCTTACCCAACCAATGCATACATAGCTTGCCATGATGTTGTAAATATTTGCTATCATATAACAAAACTAAATATCTAGATTGGAGTATTTTTTAGTGGATGTTGTGATTGTCCCATGCCTTTTGTCTCTCCTTTTCAACCACCTGGCTTAATCTCGCCATCATTATGTTTTCAAAAATGGATCACGTTGTTGTTTCTATTGTACAATATTTAACTGGCATGACTTCAACCCATCTTGTTAGATATTTGGTAGTTTTAATTATGTAACGCACCCCTATGCGATGTGTGGTGGAATTGATGGGACCCACAAAATCTATTTCCCATTTGTCGAATGACTGGAGCACAGTCATTGGAATTAAAGTAATCACATATCTTTGACAAGGATTTCCAATTTGTTGACACACATCACAACACTTACAATAGTCCTTGGCATCAGCAAAGAGTGAGGGCCACCAAAGCCTCACATAGAGAACCTTGCGCGTTGTAGCCTTACCTAAATTGTGTCCTCCAGCAATAACCTTATGTGCTTCATACAGAATGGATTCCCATTCATGTTCTACTACACACTAGCACAGGATGACATCTATTCCCAACTTATATAATTTCACGAAAATCAATTGATAATCTATGCTATGGATCTCCAATTGATGACATTGAGCCTAGGTATACCCCGGTGGAGGTTGTCTTGTCATGAAAAATTCATCAATATTGTCCAATTGATGAGGAATTTCTTTGAACCAAAAGAGTTGCACATATGGGAGTTCATCATCTAGGCTTCGACTAGCCTCTCTAGTCTCAAGCCAGGATAGAGGATCTACTCCAACATTGCACTTACCCAGCTTGAAAACAACTTCAAAATCAAACTCTTGGAATAGAAACATCCAACGACATATCCTTCCTCCTGAGACTGTATTTTTTACCAAATATTTGAGCACAGAGTGATCGGTAAATAATTTGAGCACAACAATGCATATACCATGGAAAGGACCTCATGCTCAGTTGTAGAATAAGTATTTTCTACATCATACAACTTGCGACTAGTAAAATATATCGGATGCTCAATATTACCTTTGCCCAGTTTCACAAAAAATGTGCCCAACATAATGGACGAGGCATCTACATGGACATGAAAGAGATTAGACTAGTTAGGGAACACCAAAATTTGCATAGTGACAAGTTTCTCCTTGAGAGTGTCCAGGGTTTCTTTCCATTTTGGTGTCCAATCGTACTTACTATCCTTGCACAATAGTTTCTCCAATGGGGAAACAATTTTTGCGTAATTATCAATAAATCGATGGTAATATCATGTATGATCCAATGTCACGTGCCACTCGCGGACCGAAGTGGGTCCTACCATATCCAATATGGTTTTGATCTTAGCTTGATTCATCAGTATTCCATCCTTGCATACGAAATGATCCAATAGTGTGCCAAAGGGTGTACAGAAGATGCACTTCTTCAAATTTAATGAAATATGGAGTCGACGACATCAATCAAGCATCAACCAAAGGGCTTGCATGTGTTCCTTCAACAAACTGAACACTATCCAGTCATCCAAATAAAATTCAAAAAATGTGTGGATGAATTCCTTGAAGGTTGTGACCACTATCCAAGAAACAATTTTGGGGGAATTATTTAAGCCAAAAGGCATTACAGTGTATGCAAACGACCCCCATTTTGTCGCAAACGTGGTTTTGGCTTGATCCTCCTCTGTGATCTGAACCTGATGATATCTTGAAAAGTCGTCTGTAAACCAATAAGATTATCATTTGACAACATTTTCCATAACCTCATCTATGAAAGGTGTAGGGAAAGGTTTGTGGACGTAGGATGCGTTGAGACTTCTCAGGTCTACACAGATTCAAATATCATCGGTCTTTTTAGCTTGCACCACCATAGGACTGGTCCAATCAGTCTCTTCCACCAGAAAAATAATTTCAACATCCAACATTCGATCCAAGTCTTTCCACACTTTTTCCTTGTACTTAGGATTTAATTGGTAATGACTCCTCTTACATGGTTTGGAATTTGTCTTAAGTTAAATCTTCATGGCCCCTAGTGATCAGAAAATTCCCTTCATTTATGAAAAACTATGTAGAAACAAGTCATCATATTCCTTGAGTAAGTCTACCACTTGAGTGGCAGTCTTCAATGATGGTCATTTTGGGTGCTTCCTTAGAGATAATATTATGTTTGTTTGTCTTGATCGAACCATTGTAGTTGGGCACCATATCCTCCATCACTTTCACTTTCATTGTGTGTTCTCCTTCTAATTCTTTGATCAATATCCCTCACGGGTTATCATCATCAATATTTCCCACGTCGACCTTCCAAAAATGGACAACCTCTTTCAATTTTTCCATCGGTTGCTGGTACAAGTAGACCACCTTTGGTGTGGCTTCATTTTGTTGATGATGAAATACAAATTCCTTAATCTAGAGGAGGGTCTCTCTTTGAGCTAGATCTTCTATTGTAAAGCTAAATGTTATGCAAAATTGGAAGCTCATATGGGTCCAATATACCATTTTCCTCTTGAGTTCCTCCTGAATATACCATCTTTTAGGGAATATATCCATAGTTTGGATTAAATTATGGACCTATTGTGTTCGATGAATATTCTTAGCAATCCAACGTCATTCTCATAAAGAAATGTGTTCCTGGGGATCCTTAGTACCCTTGTATCGGTTGGTTATTTCGAAATCAGCGATGGGATGGAACTGAACTTTTATCAACTCAGCCACATGTTCCCAATTTTGAATATGATCTGGGTGGAAATTTGTGGCCACCCACCTATTTCACTGGCTCAAATTACAATTTTCCATTTTGGCATTTTTTCTATAGTTTTTTTATTCCCAAACTTTCGAGGTTGTTACAAGGCCCTAAACGATGTTTTTTTGTCTTAGTAGTGCCTTGAAAATGTCAAACATTTGGATAAGGCTGATGGATAGTTGGTATGGATTGTTGGTTTTCATCGATGTCAAACATTGGAGAGTGATATTGTAGATTGATGTCAACCCTTGGAGAAAGTCTGGTAGCGAATTTTGGTAGCACAAAGGTTTGGGTAATGGACCCAAGTTTGTTTGATGTATAATGGTATGATTTTTAATATATTTGAAGGTAATACTATTCTATATGGGTAGTACATATCATGAAATTTCCGGTGGTATGTGGAACATCACATAACTCCTCACAGTTAGAGAGTTATGTCGATGTGAGGTTGGAGAAAGGTTTGGGTAATTGTTACACATTATTTTCATCACCCTTATGATTGTTAATGATGTAAACCTATATTTTGTCTTCAGAGGGATCAGTGGCCTAAATTCCTGAGGAAATAAGGGAGAAGAACTTTTCTTGAGAGAAGAAATCATATTTTCCTTTGTAAAAACCCTAATAAGGAGGATAGTCGCACCCTGTCCAGCGATAGGGGTGCGACGATCCCGGATCATTGCATGTTGTACTAAACTTGGCCTGCAACGTCGTCGCACTCTGCTCAGTTATAGGGGTACGACGATTTTCGTACGTGTGAAAAACGAGCATCTTCTTGATGCTTCTAGAAGGAGAAGCTTCTATGGTGAGGTGGCCTCTGATCGGTTTGGATCTTACTTTCTTTTCTGATTTAGTGGGATCATCCTAACCTCCTCACCTTATCCTCTTAATCTTCTAAAAGGAGAGGAGCTCTCATGGAGAAATTTAGATGGGAAATTTGGCTTGATATTGTTAGCTTGGTTAGAGTGGATTTGATTTTTGTTTTGTTAAGATAGATTGTGAGTGACATTTAGATCTATAGTCTCAGAATTCTTGGAGCAAGAAGTGTGTGGGAAGAAAGGAACTATTGGAAGGGACCTTACGACATCAAGACATTGGTTGTAATCTCTCTTTCTATTATTTAATACAGATGCACCTTTCTTTACTATATGAATATTATTTGTCCATATTGTACGATTCCTTGATCACATACATAGTTTCATATCAAGTAGGCTATGTTATTCTTGTCTTCATTGGCTTATGTTCTTTTGCAGATATGTCTCCATAAGAATCGTGACGGAGCTTGGATTGCATTGGTGAAGTCAGATCTTCGATATTTAAAAGGTATGTTCTAGATCCATTTCTCATTTGATAATTTAAACTAAGGAAAAAGTAGTGTAGTGTCTTGTTTTGTTCTAGTTTCCAGTGTGTTAGCACCAATTCTTGCAAGCAGGGTGTTTTTTCCTAATTTCAGACCCTTGATGTAGAATGTGAAGAAAGGGGGGTGTGAAAACCCATCAAATGTGTTCTAGTCCAATGCCACAACCTAAGCGTCGAGTGCAGCCCATAGGAGAAGTCCATTTCGGGTTTAAAAATCAAGCGAGCGGGCAGTCTGATTTCAACGGCAAGGATCAATTGGCAAAGCAGATCGACGGTTGGCGGGGAATCCTAGTTAACAGAGTTGCTTCGGGATTAGCGCAATGGATAGTGCCTATATTACAAATCTGGGTCGTCCGATCTAGTTGGGACAGGTGGCAGCCAGTCGAGATTTCGAGGATCAGCGTTTCGGGAGACAAGGGACCTCCCATTCACTGTAGCTGAAATTGTTGATCGGTGAAATGCCGAAGGCACCTTTGGAGCTAAGCCCACGGTCCTAGCGCCAGGTCATGTCAAGCGAGGCTGGGAATGAAGGTAGCCCCCTTTTAAATAACAAATGTTATCTCGGTCGTTCATCTGAAGGACACGCGGCGCACATACGTGCTTTCGCAGTTTAGTCGATCGAGTTTTCAAGGAAGAAGTGCATCGTGAACTCCCGGTGCAAGAAATCCTGAAAGGATCAAGACCATTGATCAGGAGGACATGTGGAACATGATCTGAGCCATGGGTGGGGCCCTTCTAGATTTTCATAGTGTCAACACCGAAGACGTAATCTTAGCCATCCATCCAAAAGGACGCGTGGTGCGCGATCATGTCATGTCGGCATTCGGGAGTTTGAGGGGTAAGCACTCCTCGTCATTTCACATCTCGAAGCCCCAAACCCCAAAGCGTTGAAAGCACCTTTGAGGATAAGCGTAGGGTCACGGCCCGTGGTCACTTGAGGGAGTAGAAAGAGTTGTGCAAAGGGATGAAGCGTTGGGTATAGCTGCAGAAGGGATCATCGTGTTCTCCATGTGCCAGTTCAACTTGATCTCAACCTTGATACCTGCTCGGAGTAAATGAAGAAGAGAGAGGGTGGTTGAAACCTCACCTCACTCGTTAATTACAAGGTATGGATGTCCCGGCGGGAAGTCTGCCTGAGATGGTCCCCTGTACTGATTCTTTCCACAGAAGCCATGCCAAGTCCTCGACTCACCAGGGAAGCCTGTGCACGCTAATTCAGCATTTAAGGGCTCAGCTACCCCCTAGCGTGATCCATGAAGAATTAAGGTGGCGTATGACAGAGGAGCGCAAGCCGGATTTGATTGAAGAGATGCCTCATCTCGAAAGTCTAGGAGGCCTCTGTTGGGAAAATGTTTAGGAGTATATATACTTAGTTTTGATATTTTTCAAAGGATCGAGGGTTGAGCAAGGCTCCCGGTTGTAAAACTTTAATGAAGCACTGGTTATTCTGGCTATGCATGGACTCTTGAGACTTCTTGCCTTATGAATGTCAGTTTCTTTCACGTCTTTCTTTACACTATGTTAGAGCAGCTTGGAATTGGAGGATCCAGTCGAGCTGTAACTGTTATAGGATGATGTAGGTTGGATCATTGTAACAGTTGCATTGTTTATAATCGGTCCCTGTGATTTTCTTAGTGCTGAAGGACTTGGAATTGGATGATCCAGTCAAGTCCCCCCTTCAGTTCCTCGAAGCCCTGAACCAAGAGGATCTTGCATTCAGAGTTTTTCTTCTGCAAACTGCTGAAAGGCATGTTGTCTGAGGTAGTTTTCTTACTCCTCTCACCAAGTCTTCCACCTGCTCATCTTTTAATCAACTCACTGACTAAAGTTAGATCAAGACCTCCTTTGTTCCTTACATACCAGACCTAGTCCCTGAGTTAGAGTGATATCTTCCTGAGTCTCTACCCATTTGATCACCCATTAAAACTATCATGACATAAAATTGATGGGCGTTGGGCTCTGCTCCTGGAAGCAATCCAGGAGTGACTTCTGACGCCAACATTTCTGGCACCGTTGTCAAGGACAAAGTTGAAAATTTTCCCCAGGATTGAACGACATTGAGCCTCTGATTCTGAAGGTGCATCAGGCATCAGAGCCCTTAAAGATTTCTACTACGCACCTGGAGACTCCGTTGTGGTGAATCCAAGGTTTCCACATCACCGTTTCAGTTGTGGCTATTTTAGCACGCCTGAAAGCCAACCCAGAGGAGCTTTCTCGAGAAGGTCTCAGCAGTTGCTTTCTCAGCTTGAGAAGCTTCCTAGGGTAACGATAACGTTAAGATCTAGCCTTTGATGGTGAACAAGGACTAGGCACAGTCAAAGATGTAAACCTTTCACCCGGCGACTCCATGGTTCAAGGATCAATTAGTGACTCCACTGGTTCGATATGGAGAAAATCTTAGCTAAAAGGTTTACTTTCTGTGAATTTTCCCAGATAGTTGATTTTCCTAATGCACTTCCTGATATACACATATGGGAAAATTTCCTCCCTGAATTTCATGCAAAGAGTTCAAAGGTACCAGCTGAGCATTTACTGGACTTTCATGAGGTTATTCATCGACTTAATATCATGCATGAAGATGTCCAGATTAAGCTCTTCAGGTATTCATTAAAGGGAGCTGCTCTTGATTGGTGTCGATCTCTTCCCACTGCAAGTATCCATTCTTTGACAGATTTTCATACAACTTTCAATTCATTTTGTAAAGATTACTATCCAACTGATTATTTGTATGAAAACTATTGTGAGGAGTTTTCTTTGCTTCATGAAGCCTCTATTGGCCCTGAAGACCATGTCCATGATAAATATTTTACTGTGGAGGAAAGCATTTTCCATGAAAAAATAGAGGTGTTGAATGATATTAATTGTGTTAGCCCTAGAACAGAAGCATCTGACATTATTTCAGATGCACCTGTTCTTTTAGATGTTCATAAAGATCAACATGCCTCTTGTGAAAATTATGAGCTTATAGAGCAGATGTGGTCTATAGTAAATGGCTCGCCTGGGTATCGGGTTGAAGCAGATGTTCCTAGAAGCCCTGCTTATGATGACAAAGACCTTCTCATTTTTAAAGAGGGGTTAGTTGTGGAAGAGGATTTTTCTCTTTTCCTCCAGGGGGTTTCTCATGATATATTTTTACCTGGGATTAAAGAGAAAAATATTATGTATGAGYAGCAAGAAGCAGCAGGTCCCACTGTCCCTGAAATGGATATTTTTGACGGGACTACCAGTCTGGAGGAAGATCATAGGGATAAGGGTCAGCCCTTTTTTGGTAAATGTTATAGTGATGAGGAGCAACAAGCTTATCCTACATTTGATCACTATAAAGACACTAACCAGCATGACAGTGAGCAGAGCCATCCATTGGTTCCCATTTATGAGAATATGAATCTGATATGGGGGGAAGCCAAGAAGAAGAGGAAAAGGAACTAGAAGAGCAACTGAGCACATATTTCATTCTAGAGCCAGTCAGCGAGCAGCCACCATTTGAGAATAGCGAGCCTACGTCAGTTGTCCACTCACATGCTCTTATCAGAGATATTCAACCACATGTGAGCAACTCTGTAGCAAAGGAGGCTGCCTGCCGCCCATTTTCTAAAATTCACCACTCATTCTATGACCCTGTCAGCAAATACATGGAGTGGCATGTTCTTTATGCCTTGGAGCTGCCCTATTTCATATCAACTTCATCCTGTGAGGAGAAGTTGAAGAGTGTAGTCGTTCTGCTGTCACAGTTACACCATCTGTTGGTGACCATCGGTAGAAGGAAGGAGCTTCTATTTAGGAAGCTGCTTGGATGGCTATGATGGAAGTTTTCTTTCACCTAGCCCCATGTAAAGGATTTTATTAGTTTAGGACTGTACATAAATAAGCTCCTTGGAGCGTCTATGTTTAGTTTGTTTGTTTTTTTACTTTTCGGCATATAATTCTCAACAGGAGGTTTGAGCTTGACTCCATAGCCCAATAGCAAGGCACTGAAACTGCAAAATGAGTTCTTAGAGCATCACAGGGACAACTCTATCCCCCATGGAGCCTAATGTTAGCACCAATTCTTGCAAGCAGGGTGTTTTTTCCTGATTTCAGACCCTTGATGCAGAATGCGAAGAAACAGGGGTGTGAAAACCCATCAAATGCGTTCTAGTCCAATTCCACAGCCTAAGCGCCGAGTGCATCCCATAGGAGAAGTCCATTTCGGGTTTAAAAATCAAGCGAGCGAGCAGTCTGATTTCAGCAGCAAGGATCAATTGGCAAAGCAGATCGACGGTCGGTGGGGAATCCCAGTTAACAAAGTTGCGCTAGGATTAGTGCAATGGATAGCGCCTATATTACAAATATGGGTCATCCAATCCAGTTGGGACAGGTGGCAGCCAGTCGGTATTTCGGGGATCAACGTTTTGGGAGACAAGGGACCTCCCATTCACTACAGTTGAAATTGTCGATCGACGAAATGCCAAAGGCACCTTTGGAGCTGAGCCCACGGTCCTAGCACCAGGTCACATCAAGCGAGCCTGGGAATGAAGGTAGCCCCCTTTTAAATAACAAATGCTATCTCAATCGTTCATTTGAAGGACATGCGGCGCACATCCATGCTTTCGCAGTTTAGTCGATTGAGATTTTGAGGAAGAAGCGCATCGTGAACTCCCAGTGCAAGAAATCCCAAAAGGATCGGGACCATTGATCAGGAGGACATGCGGCGCATGATCTGAGCCATGGGTGGGGCCCTTCGGGATTTTCATAGTGTCAGCACCGAAGACATAATCTTAGTCGTCCATCCAAAAGGACGCGTGGTGTGCGATCATGTCATGTCGGCATTCGGGAGTTCGAGGGGTAAGCGCTCCTTGTCATTTCACATCTCGAAGCCCTGAACCCCGAAGCACCGAAAGCGGCTTTGAGGACAAGCGTAGGATCACGGCCTGTGGTCACTTGAGGGAGTAGAAAGAGTTGTGCAAAGGGCCAAAGTGCCAAGTATAGCTGCAGAAGGGATAACTGTGTTCTCCAGGTGCCAGTTCAACTTGATCTCAACTTGATACCTACTCGGAGTAAATGAAGAAGAGAGAGGGTGGTTGAAACCTCACCTCACTCATTAATTGCAAGGTATGGATGTCCCGGCAGGAAGTCTTCCCGAGATGGTCCCCTGTATTGATTCTTTCAACAGAAAACATGTCGAGTCCTCGACTCACCAGGGAATCCTGCGCACACTAATTCAGCATTTAAGGGCTCAGCTACCCCCTGGCGTGATCCATGCAGAATTAAGGTGGCGTATGACAGAGGAGTGCAGGCCAGATTTGATTGAAGAGACACCTCATCCCGAAATTCTAGGAGGCCTCTGTTGGGAAAATGTTTAGGAGTATATATACTTAGTTTTGATATTTTTCAAAGGATCGAGGGTTGAGCAAGGCTCCCGGTTGTAAAAATTTAATGAAGCACTGGTTATTCTGGTTATGCATGGACTCTTGAGACTTCTTGCCTTATGAATGTCAGTTTATTTCACGTCTTTCTTTAAACTGTGTTAGAGCAGCTCGGAATTGGAGGATCCAGTCGAGTTGTAACTGTTATAGGATGATGTAGGTTGGATCACTGTAACAGTTGCATTGTTTCTAATCGGTCCCTGTGATTTTCTTAGTGCTGAACAACTTGGAATTGGAGGATCTAGTCAAGTCCCCCCTTCAGTTCCTCGAAGCCCTGAACCAAGATGATCTTGCATTCAAAGTTTTTCTTCTACAAACTGTTGAAAGGCCTGTTTCCTGAGGTAGTTTTCTCACTCCTCTCACCAAGTCTTCCACCTGCTCATCTTTTAATCAACTCACTGACTGAAGTTAGATCAAGACCTCCTTTGTTCCTTACATACCAGACCTAGTCCCTGAGTTAGAGCGATATCTTCCTGAG